>NEWO01000139.1:731656-744700 GCA_003013225.1 Phalaenopsis aphrodite
ATATATATATATATATATATATATATATATATATATATATATATATATATATATATATAAGAACAATGGTGGCGGCTGGGTTCTCTTGTGTTCTGATACGGTTTCGGTTGAATTGCTCTTCTAGCTATTGCTAATGCTCTAGTCTCAGCTGCTATCTCAAGCATTACTAGATTTTTCACTTTACATCTCTAGATTCTTCAAGTTCAACTTTTCTCAAGCTCTTTCTCTCTTCCCGGGCATCTGTTATTCAATTTGTTACTTTTCCATTGCTTAGCACCACTGTTGCTGTTTGGTTTTTGATTTTTTAGTCTTTTGGTTTGTTTTTGTTGGTTTCTTTACTACCTCCACATTCCAATTAGCTTCTCTTTTGTTCTGACTTAATTGGTTAACCTGTGGTAAATGTTGTGCTGTGGGGGATTTTCAGTAATGACTAATCTAAATGCTATTGACCTTACTACTAATATTCAGTAGGCTAAGGCCACATTTTCTGACATTATTGGGAAAGGCTTTGAAAATTTCCAAAATCTTGATGGCCTAGTTTTTGCTCAAGAGTACCATGAGGGGAATGACCCTCTATTCAAACCTATTTGCAAGAAAAGTGGGAAGATTGCTATCTTTTATACTGAGGAGGACATCAATGGCCTTACTGAGAACTATAAGTTCTCATTAATTGGAAATTTTCAACTTGGTCATCCTAGAATGGAATTTGTGAGAAGATTTTCTAATGGACTAAAATACAAAGGAGCTTGGAAAGTGGGGCTCCTTGATGGGAGACACATACCCATCAATCTAATAAGGGTAGAAGACCATGCCAGAATATTCTCAAAATAATACATATTGTTTGAAGGTATCTCAATGAAGTTATTAAAGTGGACACCTGCCTTTGACCATAGTAAAGAATTGTCAATTGTCCCCATTTGGTTTAAAATTCCAGGGCTTAAACTCCACTTCCTTAATCATAAAGTACTTTTCAACATTGGCATAGGTTTGGGCAGACCATTGAAGTTGGATGCTCCCACCTTTAATTTATCAAGGCCATCTGTTGCTAGAATCTTGATTAAAAGAGACATTACCCTACCAGCTGTGGAGGAAATTTGGTTGGGTACTGAGCATAGTGGATACTGGCAGAAAACCATAGCAGAACAAAGACCATATTACTGCCACTACTGCAAAATGTTTGGCCACATTGAAGAGAAATGCTTTAGGCTTCATCCTAATCTAAGAAGAAGGTTAGCTTCCAGATCAAATTTTGGGGAAAAAGAGGCCCAAGGAATTGAGATGTTAACTAAAGATAGAACTGCAGCCCATGATTCTGAATTTGCTGAGGCAAGGACTTAGGAGGCTTCTCTGCAGAAGTTGGCTTAGTTATCACACAATATTGTTAACAGTGTTGTTAATTCTAATAACTCTATACAAACTGTTACACCTCCTCAGGCTGAGAAACTTCACTGTACTACTATCTCAGCATCACCTCAAGTTGAACAGTTTCAATGTACTACAATTCAAACACCCCCTGTTGAAATTAGGGATACGGTTATTGATATTCCTTTGGAAGATCCTTTGCTCTTGCATATGGAAAAAGATTTAGAAGAGGGCTGACAAGTTCAAAAATCAAAAAAGAAGAAAATTCATTGGGAATTAAAGAATCTCCTTTCTTCCTCTTCTTCTCTTATAGAAGCCCTCACCCTTCCCAATAGCACAATTAGGACTAGGAGGACGGGAAAGTCCACCTCAGTTAGATGATGAATTTAATCTGTTGGAATGTTAGGGGTTTAGCACATCCTAGATCCCTTAACAAAATTCTGGCACTTAATAGGATTTATAAACCTTGGACCATTGTAATCCTTGAACATATGATATCTAAACATATCAACTAAATTGTGAGGAAATTCCCTTACTTCCAACTGCTTGTTAACACTAATAGTAAAATTTTGCTATTATGTAGGAAGGAAATTCAGTGTAGTGTCATCAAGGATGGGGACTAATTTATCCATTTTAAGCTTAATTTAAATAGTTACAATGGCTTTGCCACTTTTGTATATGATGGTTGCTCTTCCACTGCTAGACAGGAGCTCTGGAAACAGTTGCAAGACTTCAGCAATTCTATGAGGGATTTCTAGTTTATTGGGGGTGATTTTAGCTGCCTCTCTACACCTAATGAGAAGAAGGGTGGGAGATCTCCTGATATCAATCTTATGAATTTCTTCAATGATAAAATTCAGTCTACTGGGTTGTATGATTTGGGCTTTATTTGTCCTAAGTACATATCGAGAAGGGGGAGGATATGAGACAGGCTGGATATAATTTTAGTGAATGACATTTAGTTTAAAGATTTTCTCCACACATTTGTTCAACACCTTGCTATTAGTGGGTCTAACCATAGACCTTTACTTTTCAATATATATGCTAACACTATTAAAAGTAAATCCAACTTCACATATCTAAAAATGTGAACCATGCATAGTGATTTTTTAAATCAAGTCACCTTGGCTTGGGCTGATGTACACCATCACAACCTCTGGTATCAAACTCTGGCTCTTACATAAAAAGTTTAGTAAGCATCTCTCTAAGTGGAACAAGGAAGTGGTGGGGAACATTGATAGCAAGGTTCTGGAGGCTGAAAAGAGCGTGCTGACTTTAGAACAACTCCTGGTTATTGGTTCTGGGACTGAAACTGATCTAAATTCTGCTAATGAACAACTTCTGGAAGCCATCTCTAAGCAAGAGGATTTCTATGCTCAAAAGGCTAATAGGGCTAAATTCTGTGATAGTGATAGAAATTCTAAATATTATCATGCCTACATCAACTATAGGAGGAAATGCAATATTATTCACAAAATCATTTCTCTGGATGGACATTTGATTACATCTGCTGATGGTATAGCTTTGAATGTTGTTCAATATTTTCAAGAAGTTTTCAAGCAACCTCCTATCCCCAAGCCTTCCATTCAATGCACTCTTTTTGATAAGGAAAGGGAGTTAACTCAAAGCCTTTCACTCACTGATGTACCTGATGAGAAGGAAATCTGGGATGCACTTATTTCTATTGATAGTTCTAAGTTTGCTGGACCAGATGGGTTCACAGCTGACTTCTATAAAAATGCTTGGTTGATTGTGAAGGATGATGTTATTGCAACAGTCCAAAGCGTTTTCTGGGGTGCTGATCTACCAAAAATTTTCTCTTGTTCTACTATTTCTTTGGTTCCCAAGGTAAAAGCTTCTCATAAATGGAAAAATTTCAAACCTATCAGGCTTATCTATGTTATTTCAAAGATCATCAGCAAGGTTTTGGTTCATAGATTACAACCTCACTTGAATCAACTAATCTGCAGAAATTAGACAGCTTTTATCAAGGGTAGAAGCATAGTGGACAATGTTCTTCTGGTCCAAGAATTGGTATTGGATCTTGATAGAATCACTAAAGGAGGGAATATAATATTCAAATTGGACATCAGAAAAGCTTATGACACAATCAATTGGAACTTTATTGAACAAGTTCTCATTGCCAGAGGTTTCCCCTTTATTTTGTTTCTCTGATAAATAGATGGCTGGCTAATAATTTTCATTCAGTCTTTATTAATAGAAATTCACATGGCTTCTTTAGTGCATATAAAGGTATTAAACAAGGAGATCCACTCTCTCCTACCACCTTTATTTTGATTTTTGACTACTTATCCAGAGTTTTGAATGAGATGGCAATCAAGAAACCCCACTCCCTTTATAGCCATAGATCTTCAATTTTAATCAATCATTTTACTTTTGATGATGATATTATTATCTTTTCCAAAGCTTCGAAACCTGCAATTAAATCATTTATGCAGTGCTTAGAGAATTTTCAGGATATTTTTGGAATGAAATTGAATGTCCAGAAGTGCATTTCTATTTTTAGCAAACAATGTAAGAGTGAGTTTAAGAACTGGGTCTCTGACTTAACTCGCTTTACCAATAGTTGCCTTCCTGTGAAAAATCTGGGGGTGTTTCTTATCAAAGGGAGAACTAAAAAATTTCAGTTTGATCATTTCCTTGAATGATTCAAGGCAAACTTTAAGCTTGGGAGAATACTTATTTAACTAATGGGGGTAGGATTACGCTTCTGAAGAGTGTATTATCTGCCATTCCTTCTTATCTATTACAAATGAATGTTACAAAAAAGGCAACTCAATGACTTTTGGAGGGAATGTTCAATAGATTCCTGTGGCCTGGCAAAAGGAAACAGAAACACTGGACCACTTGGGTTAAGGTTTTTAAAACTTCAAGGGAAGGAGGATTAGGCTTTAAGTCCTTCCCTCAAATAGTGCACACTAACCTTTGTAAGCTCTGGATTAAATTCAGATCCCATGACTCTCTTTGGGCTGAATTCCTAAGGGGTAAATACTGCAAACAGTAGCATCCTAGTCATATTTCTAATGGTTTGGGGGACTCTCCTGTTTGGAAAAAGATGCTTTATGTTAGGGAGGAAGCTGAACATATGTTTGTCTGGGAGATTGGTGAAGGATTGGTAAATCTTTGGTGGGATAACTGGTCTTTGGAAGGCAGTCTGCTTCAAGACCTCAATGCTCCTACCTACCTCATGTTAGTTAAGGATCTTTGGAAGAATGGCAATTAGAATCTGAACCCTATCCTTCCATTCTGCAACCCCTCTCAGCTCTCTAATATACAGAAAATTTCTATTGTCCAAGGGAAAAAGGATAGATTTGTGATTAGAAAGAGCTTTTCTCAGCCTGCCCCTCTCCAACAGGTGGTGGATTGGGGTCATACGATTTAGAACAGGTTTCTTACTCCTTCCATGTCTTTCTTCATTTGGAGACTCATCTCTAAACTGATTCCCACTAATGATATCTTAAAATTGAAGGGTCTTAGAGGTCCCTCGAGATGTATATTTTCTCTGTCAGAGGAGGAGACCCTAGCTCACCTTTTCTTTGCCTGTCTTTGGGTACAACAAGTTTGTAATTTTGTCCTAGCAAAGCTTAATATTCCTACCATGAATCTTTCATGGGATGTTTTTTATAACTGCTGGTCTAATTGGAGGGGTGTTAAACTTCAAGATATCCCTAATATTGTGGCATGGTTTGTTAGGATGGCCAGAAATCAATTGAAGTTTGATACTACTCCCTTAGGTTCCATGAAAGTGCGTTTGAATTGCATAGCTTATCTTCAAAAACTAATTAAATTTAAAAAGTTTAGAGCTATATTTGAGCTGGCCTCCTCTTCCAAAACATCTATTACTAAAGTTCTTAAAATATGTTGGTCTCTCCCCCATAATGGCTGGATAAAGGTCAACACTCATGGTAGTTAGACTCCTCAACATGTAGGTATTGGTAGTGTCTTCAGGAATCACAGGGGGAAGTGCATTTTATATTTTTAGTCTCCTGTTATGGCTGTTGATCCTCTTGAGACTGAATGTCAAGCTGTTTTTGGGCTCTCTATTTTGCTAAAGCCTGCAGTTTTAATCAAATATTGGTTGAATCTCATTCCTTATTTCTTATCAACATCATCAAGGGTTCTTGTGATACCCCTGAGAACTTAATTTACTGGATTTCTAGGATTCATCTTCTATCGAAGAACTGCTCCATATTTTTTTACTCATATACATAGAGAAGGTATCATACCATCCAATTGGTTGGCTAGAAGGGGTCTCCACACAGAAGTCTCATTGGTTAGCAAGGTGATTCCTACTCCGCTGATCTTCTTATTGTCCAGTGACTTTCTTCCTCTCCCATACATTAGATAATCTTCCCTCTTTGATTATCTTTCCTTTTGAGAGGTTGCCTCCTTTTATAGGCCCTCTTAACCTGTTTGTAACTTTTTTTGTTTTTAATGGAATGGAGCAATGCTCCTAAGATAAATATATATATATATATATATATATATATATATATATATATACATATATATATATATTAGGAAGGAACATTATTCGGCTCCCTACATGTTGAAAATTAAAAGTAGTACAAAAAGTTCCAAAGGAGGGGTCCCCTTTCAAAAAGAGGGAGACCCATCCTCAAAAAAGCCTACAAGATTGTAACACAACTAAATAAAGAGAGAGTGGGAGAAGCCCCAGGAAACTAAAGCTCTTTTAGTTGACTAGGCTTGAATCTGAGGTGAGGAGCCTCCAGCTTATCACCATGAAGTAGGAGGGCAAGAGGAGTGGGAGGCCTTGTATCAACTGAAATGGAGTTAGCATGAATTCCTTGTATGGCAAGCCAATTAGCAGGTTGGTTTCCTTCTCTGTAAATGAAAGACATTTGAACTGTGAACTTTTTGTAAAGTTTGCCAATTTTCTGTTTCCATTGCATATGGTGCCAAAAGGATAGCTGCTCTGTGGTAAGTAGGGTGATCAGCTGTAAAGAGTCGACCTCAATCAACAAGTTCTGCCATGTTGCTTTCAATGCAAAGGCAAGGGCACAATAAACAACAATGAGCTCAGCTTCAAGAGCATCATTAGCCACTGTCGGACCATGGAAGAATAGCATACAATTGTTGGAGGAATTTCTGAAACCCCCCTCACCCCTGCACCCCATTTAGAGAAGCTACCATCAGTGTTAATTTTCATGGTTTGAAAATCTGAAGGTTGACAAGTGACAGTCTCAATTTTGTTGTGACTACTGATAACATTGGTCTGAGGCAGGCTGATGTTAGGGAAGTTCTTGAGCTGCATCAGCTTGTTTAAATAAGAAACACAGTTTCTAGTCACCTTGCTGTGTTGAATAATCATGTCTTCATGTTTGCTGCAGTTCCTACACATCGACAAGAACCAAACCACAATAAAAGGAATGGACTCCCCTTGTTTAATTTTCCAGCTATGCGATCCATCTTTGAGACTAGACTAGTCCTTATCCAAGTTCTCACCTTTAATCTTAGTAAGGAGTTCTTTCCATGCCTCTTGAGCAACTCACAATTGAAAAACAAGTGGTTATTATTCTCTTCAGATTTCAAATAGAGATAACATCTAGAGGGCCCTATTAATCTCTTAAGTTTAAGAGTATCATCTGTTGGCATAAGGTTGTTGAAGAATCTCCAATAAAAGAAAGATATTGAGGGGGATAGATATCTGTTCTAAATGGCTTCACCTCAATTGACCTTATTCCATCCACATAGTTTAGCATAGATAGCTTTGTCAAGCTTTGGTTAGCATAGCTATGTCATATAATTCAGTCTTTTCTGCCTTTATCAAAGACAGTCTTAGTGACTTGAGATAGATGAGGCTCATGTAGAATGGATTGGAGCTTAGAAACATCCCAGGAGTCCCCATCCCAAAGATCACAGACTGAGAGTTGAGGGTTAAAATCTAAAGGGTGGGCCAAGCCAGTCCTTAGGGCACCAGTGGTCAAGCCAAAAGCTCACTTTTCCATTCCCCAAATCCCATGAGTACATATCTTCAACAAGATCTCTAATTTTAAGCGTATTAGTCCAGATTCTGGAGTCCCCCAACTTCTTGGTAATAAAGGAGGGATGTTGGCCCTTGCAATACTTATCTTTCATGAACTTGGCCCACAAGGATGTTTGTGTTCTAAAGTGAATCAACTTCTTACAGAAATTAATCTATGTGACATGTTGGAGACCCTTGAATCCCAGCTCACCTGCTACTATTGGATTAGCTACCCTCTGCCATGAAGCCCAGTGTAGCTGCTGTCTTTAACTTGCGCATAAGAATCTGTTGAATACTCTCTCCAATTGAATTTTGATGTTTTTCTTAAGGTAGTTGGTTTGAATAATATCAGAGGGTAAGGTAGTTAAGATGCTTCTAAGGAGAGTAACTCTACCCCCATTTGACAGGAAAGAATGAGACCAGCTGAATAAAGTTGTCTGTATTTTCTAAAATACCTCATCAAATTGGGTCATTTTAGATCTCCCCCATGTGATTTGGATCCCTAAATATTTCACAGGAACCCTAGCAAAAGAGAAGCTAGTGTATTTGGAGACCCAATACCTGCAATTGGAAGAAGCCCTCTTGTTGAATATAAGTTGGCATTTGTTAGGGTAGAACTCCATCCCAGAGTATTTCTGAAATTGTTATATACATTTATAAACTTTCTTAACTACAATTTTTTGGACATTGGAGAATATCATGATATCATCAACATACATGAGGTGGGAAATTGCTATATTGGATTTGTGATCAAATCTAGAGTACTGTTGGTTGAGGATGTTCCTGTCAAGAATTCTAGATAAGTAATCCATAGCATCTATAAAGATAGTGGGAGAGAATGGGTTACCTTGTTTGAGCCCTCTAGTAGCAGTGAAAGAACCCCAGGGTTGGCCATTGATAAGGATAGAGTGATTATTGTTTATAAGCCACCTTTGGATGAGTTTTCTGAATTCAGGTTGGAAACCTCTAGCTTCAAGAATCCCCAAGATGAAATTCTAGTCAATGGTGTCATAAGCCTTTTTAATATCTAATTTGTAAATGAGGTTACCCCCTCAAATGATTTTATTTAAGTCCATAATGAGTTCTTGTGCCAAAAACACATTATCCTTAATGGATCTTCCTTTAATGAAAGAAGTTTGGTTTGGACAGATAATCCTTTCAAGATGGAGTTGAAGTCTTCTAACTATGATCTTGCCGATGAGTTTACTTTTGACAAATGTAGGGTTGATAGGCCTGTAATGTTCCCAAGTCTTCTGCAAATCTCCATTAGGGGTTAGTACAACAGATGTGTTACCAAAATTGCTAGGGAGATTGACTCCTCTGAAGAAGCTCTTGATTGCCTCTACCACATCCTTCTTGATAATGTGCCAGGCTTTTTTATAGAAGCCAGCAGTGAAGCCATCCGGGCCAGCTCCTTTAGAGCTGTCAATTTTGTTCAAGGCTTCCAAAATTTCCTCATCTGAAGGGAGTTCAGTGAGATTTAGCTGACTAGTGTAAGTTGATTCTTCAGTAAAATAGTCTTCATAATCAGTAAAGAGATCAGCAGAAGAGTTCAGGAGGGAGTTGTAGTACTTAACAACATCCTTAGCTATATGTTCATTATCATTAAGCCATCTGCCCTCAGTAGAATATATGGAGTGTATGATATTGCACTTCCTCTTTTAACTTATGTAAGCGTGGTAGAACTTAGTGTTTCTATCCCCTTCAGTAAAAATGTTGATAGAAGCTTTTTGTTTGAGTCGCATATCTTGGATGTCAATAGGTTTATTCAGATTAGTCTAGGAAGTAAGCAACTCAATTTCAGTGGCAGTATTATTCTGAACAGTAGCCTCAAGCCTCTCAACTTCCTTCTTAGTAGATAAGGCGTTGGAAAAACATATTTACAAAAGTTTCCCAACCCCACTTCCTCAAAGCTTTGTTGGTTTTTTGATGAAGAAGGCTAAGCTTAATTAAAGGATCAATATGATCAATTCCCATCCAGTTAGAAGCAACACAGTTAATGAAAAGGGGGTGTGTAGCCTACATGTTTAGATATCTGAAAGGTGGGAGGAGTGTGGTTGTACTAGGTGATGTTATGGATATAAGGAGTGGGCTATGATCTGAACCAGTGAGAGTTAGGTGGGTAACAAAAGTAAGGAGGTAGTGTTTTGGCCAGTGGTCATTTACTAACATCCTGTCAAGTCTTTCCCACAGGAGACCCCTCTTCCAAGTTAATTTAGGACCCTAGTATCCCAATTCAAACAAACCAGCCTGCTGAATTTGATCATTAAAATAAGTCATTTTGGACAGGTTGGGAGGTCTCCCTCCAGATTTCTCAGCTGCATTAGTGATACAATTGAAATCTTCACCCACTATCCATGGAGAATCCATATTAGTGCTGATGAGATGTAAGCCCTCCCAAAGCTCCTGTCTATCAGTTTTTAGACTTCCAACATAAATAAATGTAGCATACTCTAGATGGCCTTGTACAAGCAGTGATAGGTGTATGAACTGAGGATGATCCATTATAATTCTCCACTATATTTATTTACTACAAAAGAACCAAAATTTATTATTTTTGTTGGCATAGTAAGAAAAACCAAGGAATTTGTTAATAATTCTCTGTGAGTTTTGCTGAACCATAGGTTCAAGTATAGCAAAGCACCACAGCTTGTATTTTTTGTTAAGATAAACAGCCTTCTTAGAAACTGAGGATGGGCAATGCCCCTTTTATTCCAACACAAAATATTAATCATGGGAGGGATTGTAATGGGGAGAAGGCTGAGATCTTGATCTGGTCCTTCCTCTAGAAGGAGGAGGTCCTCCCATCTTCAGAGCTTCTGTGAACCCATTATTACCATCCCTTAATTTTTGAACTTCTGACAGAACCTTTTTCTTCTTCTTAGATTTCTGTGTTTGGCATTCCTCTTCCATTAGGTGTTTCATCTCAGCTATGTCTTTCTTTTGAGGAGCTTCCATAACAAGAGTAGCTTTCTGGTTGATCTCCTTGGATTGCATCACCTCATCTAATGGAACAGATATAGGTGTTATAATATTTATTTGGTTCTCCTCCTCCCTGATTTGTGTGGGGGAAATATTAGTGGGATCTGTGGAGCCAAAAGGAGCTGTAGAGCTTTTGGGTGTATCCAGCATGTCTTCCAAATTTCCAGTTGGGGAGGGTTCCACTCCAATTATAATTCCTGGGGGAGTAGGCTGAGTATTCCTTTCCTAAGTTTCCACAGTCTTCTTTGGGGGAAGGTGAAGCCTGAAACATCTATCCTTGGTGTGTCCAAACATCCTGCAGTGATGACAATAGTATGTTTTCTATTGTAACACCACTTTTTGCTAGAATCCCTCTTTGTCATTACCAATCCAAAGCTTATTGATTTCAGGGAGAGTTACATCTCTTTCAATGAGAATTATAGCTAGGGCAGGTTTAGCTTTGTTGTATGTAAGAGCATCCACCTTCATAAGTCTCCCTATTGCACTTGCAATATTAAATAAAGCATTGAGATTAAAATACTGAATTGGGAGGCCAGGTAATTAAAACCATAGGGGAACTATAGTAGGTTCCTTACTAGGGTCAAAATCAGGATCCCACTTCAAAATTTTCATGGCGTTCCCTCCAATTTGAAGAGTTTGTTTTGCAAATAGTCTAGCATAGTCTTCCTTCCCTGAGAGTTGTATGGGTAGATGCCTTGCATCTAGTATTCCAATCTGCCAATCTCCATTGAATTTTAAAGAAGCAAAGTAATTCCTAACTAAGTCCATTTTGGGGTGGCCAAGAAGAAATTTTCCCACTAAGGTAAATTTTACTTGATCACTTAGGTTTTGAATTTCTTGAGGTGAGAAATAAACAACTGGTTCTCCTTCCTTAGTACCTAAAGGATGAATGCAAGGGCTGTTATCTTTCCCAGCAGCTGTGTCATGGAATTTCTGTAAAAAGACTAAATGTTCATGATCATTGAGGGA
The DNA here is from genome assembly GCA_003013225.1 of Phalaenopsis aphrodite. Taxonomy (NCBI): domain Eukaryota; kingdom Viridiplantae; phylum Streptophyta; class Magnoliopsida; order Asparagales; family Orchidaceae; genus Phalaenopsis; species Phalaenopsis aphrodite. Next base: position 742,977 of record NEWO01000139.1, read on the forward strand.
GGTAGTTGATTTGCCAACCACCCCTGCATAAGTGGCCTTAGCTCACTGAACATCAGTTTCAATATCAATAGGGAACCTTACCCAAATTAAACGTAGAGGCCAACTCATCCAAACCAATTGATGGAGCTCCTCTGCCCTCCACCTAAGCACCACAATGGACCCAAGCTTATGCCCTGAGAGCCACTTTATAAAAACTCACCTCCACGACCATGGGAGGCGTGCTAAAATTTCCTTAGTGAGGACTCTCCAAACTTCACCCAGAGCTTCCCTAAGATCCCCTCAGTGCATTCCAACCATTTTCTTTCGCCAATTCCCATTGCCGGAGCTCAATTTTGAGCTTGAAACCTTGTCGGAAACCAGGATAGAACCCAATACACCTCCACAGTCCACCCAAACTCAAATTAAATCTACCCACACCTTCAAAATAGTGAAAGAAGCTAAAGCCCCATAAAATCCCCCTTTCACAGAGCCTCTACCATAGCTCTAGACCAACACCCAAATCCGTCCGTGATTGAATTCATACCTAGGCCTTACACCAAGACCAGAGACTTAATCCCTAGTCTCTTTGAATCACAACGAACGTGCCAACACCCTCTGATCGAAGCTTCACTTCTCAGAGCAAAGGTATAAAAACTCACCTCATCCCGAGCCTATTTGGATTCTCCATTTGATTAAGCTTAATTTAATTGCTTGAATACCGTATGGATGTGTTCGTCTTCACTTAGAAGAGTCCATAAGACCAAACCCGAGGTAATTTGGTTGAGTCTAGGCTGAGATCTTAGGGTTCTAGTATAAACAGTCACGAGATCATTCTATCGGGGACGATGACGAATACCCATTTAATCGAGCGTGTATCAAATGGATGGTGGAGATCGACCTGGATAATGCTTCGTGGCATAAACAACGGGACATGTGGTTGTTGGAGTGGACGGCGACGTAAAATAGAGGCACGTCGCGTGGAGTTTCATAGCAGCCTAGGATCTAGTCAGCACGCGCGGTTTAAATAGAAAAATTGGGCTTTTTATATTTATTTAAACTCCCTAAACCTAAAAAATCCATAACTTTGTGTAGAAAAATCACAAAAATAAAATAAAAGTAACCTCTTGCTCAGTGAATAAAGGAGAACAATATGAATAAATTTCAAGTCCATTTGATGCATATTTTATTTTTAAAAAATTAAACACTGTTTGAAATCATTTGATTCTCCATACATATTGATACATCGCCTTGAATTGAAATTTTGGCATGTTGTAGCCTCTGTCATGGTAAACATCCTCTGATTTTTCCAAAGTTAGAGGAGGTTATTATATAGAGAGCCATATTTTTTAAGTTCTTGCACATTATTTCCTTAAAATAATCATGAAAATTAACATATTGATTAGAAAATTCTAAGAAAATTTTGGTAGGTCCTCCATGACCAGAGAAACTTTTGGAAATAATTTCATTGGTCAAGTCATTTAAAATACACTTAAATTTTACAAACACTAAATCACTGAAATAATTAATTTTGGAAAACATAAACATTTAAATGACTTGATATTTGATTTCCACTGTGGTTTATGTTCCAGAGAACTTACTATAAAAATTTCAAAATATGTTGAGTTCATTTAGTAACTTAAGTTGATTTCTAAAGATAAATATCACTTTTGACACCTAAATGATTTTTAAAAATCAAAGTACAACTCAAAAAATTATGAAACTTAGTTTTTTGAGTTCTCCGTGAT
>NEWO01000139.1:746706-760529 GCA_003013225.1 Phalaenopsis aphrodite
CAAAACTTGTCTTCCCCAGCTAAATCAATCTTCCTTCCTTAGGCTTAAACAACCAAGCCATAGGACTTCGAGGTTGCTTGCTTATGCAACATAAATCCTCACATCACTTTAGGCCTTTGGATAGCCATGCTATACAATATAAGCCCTAACTCGTCTTAGGATTCCGAAGTTGTCGTTTGTCACGAACTAAATCCTCAAATCCTCCAGGCTATTTGTGTGATTATTTCACACGAATATAAGCCCTAACAGTAAATTGGCAAGTGAAACACTTAATTTTTTTTCCCCTCTAAATTCAAACCAAACATTTGGATAACTTTGGAAGTCACCGAGGTTCTCCTCTGGATCCATGACATCCCTTAGTTCTTCATCCTTTACATTCTACAATAAAATGTTCCAAATTTGAACCAATCCCCTTTCACACCTCTACATCCGATTTCATTGAAAAGTCCTAGCCTTTGAAATTCCTTGAAGATAATATTTCCTGATTTTTATCGAGAGTCTTCTTAAGTGACTTTGGTCATTTAATATGTAATTAACTATAGGGGCTTGCCCTTACAGGAAGCATGTCCAAACCAAGCTTAATATAAACCTTATTTAATCCTTTATATTAAATAGGGGAACTTGTCGGCAAATACAAAAGTTTCACAGGCGAAACAGATGTCATACTTTCCTTAGTTTATTTGATCGAGCCTCATCCTTAAGTCTTGTGTTTATCCTTCGGGATAGATAAAAGATTTTAGGTACAATGCTCTTTCATTTTAAATTATGAAAAATATGGGGTCAGTTTGATTTCATACTTCAACGTCCTTCTGAAGCGGGTGACGGGATTTCGATTCCAGTGACCGACAGCTTCTCACGGGCAACTCCCCACAAACACACCAAAAATAGCGCAGCCAGCTTCGGGTGACTCCATTGGGGACATGCTTTTCTCTCCATACAAATTAAGAAATATTATTTCCACACATCGGTAATGTGTTCATGTCCCTCTTGGACCAAATTACCCTTCTTCTGTTGGCATACTTTACCCATTTCTATCTTGGGAAAGTACAACCAACTCCTCAAACTTCAAGACTAGCTGTTCAACAATCTTTGAACAAAGGGGTTCAGAAGGCCATTAAGGACTCTTTAGATTTTTCTTTGGGGTTGGACCCCCAATAAATGTGTCGGTGGAAAAGTTCCACCTGGGCATTTTCTGCCACTAAATAGGTCTCGCACTGTGTCCAAAAATATTTCACATCTCTCTTCCAAATTTGATTTGTTATTCTGCAAATCAAACCAAATCATGTTGTGTTGTGTGCACATTGAAATATTCTTAAATTAGTTAATTTTTTCTTAAACAAGATTTTAAATACCTATAAATTAACACCAACCCGGTCTACAGATCAACCTCTACTTTCAGTGCTTGCACTAAAAAGTAAAATGTTTTTGGCCATATAGCTAACCCTAAAACATTTGTTTTAAAGCCCGCTGCAATGGCCTACCCAACACTGACCTTTTCCTGCAACCTGCCAACGTACCGCAACGCTCGTAACGTCGCTCCTACCATCATGTTTGGAGCTGGATTTGAAGACGTCAAGGTCATCCTTGGGAAAGCCCCTTTCGTGGTGATGAAGATCGCCGCTCTAGAAATGCAGGAGCCGTCTGCAAAATTCAATCTAAATTGCCTTCAAGACTTTCCTACCTGCAAAAGGCTAAAGCTACTGCCATCGCGACACCCATCAAATCTGCTAGCCTCATTGCTGCTAAGGGGAAAGAAGTGATGATCGTTGAAGATACGACTGAAGGATTAACTTTCCCACCACCCGTGTTTGAAATTGAGTCAAGATTAAGCACTGTACCACTGACCCAAACTCAATGGAGGAACTACAATAGAAGAGTTTAAAGGGCTATCAAAGCCCAGGCTCCTAAAAAGACACTTATTGAGGAGGAGCCTCATCAAGTTGAAGAAGTGTTACCAAATATTTATTTACTCCTACGAGGGAGTAGATTCCATCCTCTGACAGATACTGATGGATATGAGAGTATTTGGAGGATCGTTGCCACATTACTACCACTTCATGGAAATGGTGAAGAGGGAAAGAAATTCACTCCTATCACCCGAGTTAGTGCAGTTTTCAGAAGGCTTGCTACCAAAGAAGGATGTTCAGTTAGCAAGTTACTTAAACGAGTGGGAGATGCAATTTCCCCTCACGTGAAGAAGGAAATTTTGAAAGGCGTCAAATCCGCCAGATAATACCGTATGACAACTGGAGCACCGCCTACTCGCATTCCCGTTTGGTTCTGTTTGGGGAACAGAGTTGATACCGCAGTGCTTACTACTGATTATACTGCCACCAGGACTGCAGGTTGTCGACCGGTTAAGTCGAGACTGGGTCCGAAGATGTTACCCATCACCTGTCATGAAGATACTCCTACAATCCCAAAGGCAAAGACAAAGCGATTACCTAACACTATAGCCGGTCTACACCACGGGGAGCATAACTTCCCTCGATATACCGATGTTTCTACTAAGACGCCCCATCCTGTGACATCATCATCATCGAAGAAGAAGGTATGGATACCCAAGGTCATTGCACCGATACAGTCCAGTAAGCTTGCGGGATAGGAAGTAGAACCAGTGCCTGAGATATCTGACATCATCGTGATAATAGCCAGCGAGATAGAGGAGCAAGTAGAGGATGCCCATCAAGGTCCTCTAGATCTTAAGGCAATCAAGGAATCAATAATTGAAGAGAAAGTTTGGAAACTCAGGATTGAGATTTCCAAGTTAGCTCGACAACACAGAGTTTCCGTTGATAGCGACAATGAAAAATTTGATTACAAAGATTACCTGAAGGAAGATTTCATGGATGTACATGTGATCGAAACCAGAGCTATCACATCTGCGTGCGAGTGTCAACCTCACATCAAAGAGAACGCCATAGATGAGCTGCATAGGGTTATCCTCCTAAAGGAAGAGCAAGTCAGTCTACTAGAGAAAAGATTAAAAGAGATGACTACAGCTATAGCCTCCATGGCCACCATTCAGGGGCAATCACAAGCACCGAGATTGGCTTCTCCAGAGATTAATCAGCTAGAAATCATACACATCACAGATGAAAGAAGAGATGCTACTTCAGTAGACAAAGATGAACAACCAAAGAAAGATTCTTTTTCAGGTGCCATGCCGGAAAAGGAATTCAAGCAAATGGTTGAACAAGTGCGGGACTCCTTAGCCCAATCCAAGGGCGGTGCATCAATTTTAAAGGGTAGACTTTACCTAGAGGAGTTTGACTCCATACCATTCCCCAAGGGTTTTGTGGCCCCAAACTTCAAGATATTTGATGGGACTTGAAATCCCAGAAAGCACATAGCACAGTTTCGAGGCAGTTGTGGCAACACCAGGAATAATGAGGCTCTATTCTGCCAGCAGTTCGTCAGCAGCTTGTGAGGGATTGCTTTTGACTGGTACGCTGACCTGCCTAACAGGTCAGTTAAAAAATTTTATGAGTTGGAACAGTTATTTGTGAAAAGATTTGTCGGGGCGCAACATCATGTGTCTATTGGAGAGCTCATGATGGGGAACAAAAGCCCAACGAAACTTTGGCAGACTATATATTGAGGTGGAGAAATCTTAGCATAAAATTTGAACCTCATCTATAGGAACATCAAGAGATTGAGATTCTATTCAAGAGCATTCATGGGCTAGTAGCTTTCATGCTTAAGGGACTCACCATCAAATCTTTTGAGAAGCTACTCAGTAAAGTCAGTAGTCTTCAAAAAGAAATGAAGCACATGGAGCCACATGAAAAGGCTAAGGTGACCAGAGTGTTTGAAAAGAAATCAAGAGTAGTCGCGACTATTGACAATGGAAAGTAGCCGATAAAGATTTATGCAGAAGAACATCGCCAGTCTTCGTCACAGTACTCTAAAAAACAGAGCAGATAATCCAAACAACGGTCGTCTCAGGAGGGATCACCTCAAATAGTGGGTAAAAGAATATCTCTGTTAGCGCGACAGAAAGTTGTGTACTCTTTCAAGGATGAAGCCATACCTAAAATATTTAAGAGTTTGATGAAGAAACAAAAATTCAAACTACCTGATCCAAGGAAACCAGAAGATGTGGATAAGAAGAATGAACCAAATTATTGCCCAAACCACCGGTTGCTTGGGCATATTATAGACAAGTGTTTCGTCTTTAAGGACTAGCTTGAGAAGAACCTTTAGGAAGAGAACATTACAATCCCAAAAGAATATTTAAAAGAACCTGAAAAAGGTTCCATAAATATGATTTCGGCCGAGCCAATCTCCTCAATTGATCTGTATGTCGGAATAGATGGATGGAGTACAACTTGGGATGAACTCAAGAGCGTCCCAAATCAAATACAGGATTCATCATAACAAGCTTCTACAAATACTGAAGAAGGATGGAATGAGGTATGGAGTAGATCATCTAAGAACAAATTGAACAATATCCTGTCTGCATCAAAACAAGTCTCCGTTCACGGACCGCAACATACCGAGCCCGAGATGAATATTTTACCTGAACATCCGTCATCGTCAAAGACAAAGAAAAAGAAGAAAAGTGTCACTGCCGAGATTGATAGCATGAGGGGTAGGATAGGATATTCCTTTACTAGATTGGTTGTCTTAGATTTGGGGAAGAAAATCCTCTGACCCTTGACTTTGTATAATTATCTTTTTGTCCCTCCGAGGTCTTATGAATATAATGATTGTGATTTTGGCTACGTTTTGACTGTTTTAGGTGATAATGTAACTGATTATGACTAATCTAGCTTCAATCTCGATCCCTAAAATGATCCTCAAATTGTACTCGAGTCCAATGAGCTCGTTGTCAAGTCCAAAGAAGATATCAAAAATACCGCTTATAACAGCACTGATAACGAGGAGCCAATTTTTGAGCATCATGGTACTCCGCCTTCCATCAACATAGATCTTTCCGACAGAGAGGAAAAGACACCGAAAGATTTAACATTGATATCTCAAGAAGAAGAAGTCACAGAAGTCAACTTAAGGAGCGGAAAAGTGTTACCACCAAGAACAACTCAAATAGAGAAAAGAAAACACATAATCACTCAAGAAGAGATACCCCCACCTCCACGAGTGGAAGAACCACATGATCAAGATAAAATTGGAGGAACATACAAAGTAGACTACAACGTGCTAGCTCATGTTAGGAAGTTGCCTGACCGACTAAGCATCTACGACACTCTGATCCTGTCAAAAAAGATGGGAGAATCTCTGGTTACAGCTTTGCTTAATCCAGAAATTTGCTTAGCTCAATTGGCTAGCACATCCTCAGATGAAGTTTGCTCATTGAGAGAACAGTCAGGGGTAACCTTCACAGATGAAAGCTTGCTGCTTGGTACCGCCCACCACAACCGTACGCTCCACATCTCCGTCAATATTGGCATATTTGTGTTATCTAGATTTTTAGTGGATCCTGGAGCATCTTTTAACTTGACGAGCCTACGAACATTTGACTATTTAGATATTGAAGCTCAAGAGCTTACGGTCGATAAGATAATGTTAATAGGATTCAACAAAAAGGGAGAATAAGCCCTTGGATCAATTACATTACTTATGAAGGTTGGAGAACTTGTGACAACCGCTAAATTTCATATGATCGACGTCAAGACCTCTTTTAATGCTCTATTGGGTTGACCATGGATTCATGGGCACAATATGGTTCCATCATCCCTACACCAGTGCATCAAATACCACAAAGATGGTTAATAAAATTGCATCAAGGGAGACCTACAACCATTTTCAGTGCATGAAGTTGGTATGCATGAAGATGCTGCCTACTACGCGCCTCCAAAGAAGATTGTCTTCTCACGCGAGTTTTTGACAAATAAAAATGAAGATTCAGAAGAATCAGAAAGAGGAGGCCAACTAACTCTGCTTCAACAACATTCTACCACTCCCTTACAACGAGTTGGTGGAGGTTCTTCTAGTCCACGCACCTGAGGTCGAGGCCGGGGACGTGGACGAGGAAAGATCAATTTAATTGTTGAACGGACTAGGACGATCATCAATATTGGTGATGAAGACAGTTCTGAAGATGAGATAATGATGACAAGATGGAAAAGAACTCAATACGAGATATTCCTAGAAGATACAAAAAAGGGTGAAAATGAAACAATGTATGATCGGATAAACCGTTATGTGAATACTATGACCCTTACTCCAATCCTCCCTCAAAAGTTTGAGAGTTTAGAGGTCAAGGAAGTCAGAAGTTTTAGTTCAAACCTGATCAAATTTTAACGTGCTTCTACCTCTACTGAGCTTGAAAAACATGTAAATTTGGATGTTGATTCTAATGAATTAATGAAATTGCCTTTAAGTTACTTCTCGCCTTGTGTTCAAAAGTTAATTTAACAAGGACAATTACCAAAACAAATGTCAAAAGATAAATTTTAAATTTTTGAAAAACTATGGAATGCTAAATGTGGAACTTTCAATTCAAAAGAAGGTCTCGGATTTGGTACAGTTGGACCATGTGATGATTCTGAATTTTCATGGTTGTTGCTAGTGAGTCAGAAGAGGATTCCCTCGATGTAAAAGATGACTCTATTGATAAACCAATAGAAGATATCCGTTAGAATTTGAGAAGAAAATTAAATCTACCATCGATGAATTGAAAGAGATTAACCTCGGGACTAAGAACGACCCCGACCTACATTTATAAGTTATCTACTTGATGACGAAGAATCTACAAAATTGGTCAAACTATTAATAGAATTCAAAGATTGCTTCACGTGGAGCTACGATGAAATGTCAGGACTGTCAGTAGAAGTTGCAGTCCATCAACTTGGGGTCGACAAGAATATAACCCTAGTAAAAAAAGCTCCAAGGAGAATGCGCCTTAAAATAGAACAACAAGTCATCGTCGAAGTGAAAAATTTGATAGATGCCAACTTTATGAAAGAGGAGCAATATATCATATGGTTGGCTAATATTGTACCTATTAAGAAGAAAAATGAACAGATCTACATTTGTGTCGACATCAGAGATTTGAACAAGGCATGTCCAAAAGACGAGTTTCCACTACCTATACCAGAGATGATGGTGGATATTGCTTCAATACATGAAATTTTCTCCTTCATGGATGGATTATCGGGATACAACCAAATTAAGATAGCTCCTCAGGATGCAGCGCTTACAACTTTCAGAACACCGATTGGAATTTTCTGCTACATAGTGATGTCGTTCGGCCTAAAGAACTTCGGAGAAACATATCGAGATCCAATGACGAAGATTTTAATGACCTCATTCACAACCAAGTAGAATGCTATGTGGTTGATTTGGTCATCAAAAGTAAACAAAAAATAGACCATTTGTACGATTTGAGGATCTTCTTTGAATGGTTACGACGATATGACCTTAAAATGAATCCCTTAAAGTGTGCCTTTGGTGTTACCTCCTGGAAATTTCTAGGATTCGTTGTCCGTCATCGGGGAATCAAGATCAACCCGGATAAGATTACAGCTATCTTGGAAATGCCTCCCCCTAAAACCTTGAAGTAGCTACATTCGTTCAAGGGGAAGTTGACATATCTGAGACGTTTTATTACTAATCTCTCAGGTAGGTGTCAACCTTTCTCAGCATTAATTAAAAAGGATGTCAAATTTATTTGTGAGAGAAATGTCAGCGGCCCTTTGAGGACGTTAAACAATATTTGATGACACCTTCTGTCTTGGCAGCCCCAATGCCAAGGAAATCATTGATACTTTATACTGTGGCTTCGGATGACTCTCTCGGAACCCTCTTAGCCCAAGTCAATGACGAGGGTAAAGAAAATGCACTCTAATATTTAAGTCATCGTCTAATACCAACGTAGATAAGGTATCCACCTATTTAGAAGCATTGTCTGACGTTAATTTTTGCCGCCCAAAAGCTTAGACATTAAATGATCTCTCATAAGATTACCCTAATTTTGAAAGTTAATCCATCGCAATATCTAATGACCCAACCAACGCTCTCCAGATGTTTGGCAAGATGGTCAATGATCTTATTGCAATTCGATATAACTTTTGTTCCCCTCTGTGCTATCAAGGGACGGGTAATAGTATATTTTCTCGCCGCACACTCATTGCCAGCAGGGTCCTCTCTCAACGATAAGTTACCAAGCAAGCAAATACTACAAATAGAATTTTCTACTGCGCAAGACTGGGAAATGTACTTCGATGGCGCTTCGTCAGCCAGGAAAGACAAAGGATTAGCCGCAGTTATACCAAGCAAAGCAGGGATCAGTTTGATCTTTATTACACCAGATAAGTGATGAGGTTCTCATATCACCTGACAGAGCCGTGCACCAACAATGAAGTAGAATACGAAGCTTTATTCACGGGATTGGAATTAGCAATCTCAATGGATATAGCAAACATTGTCATCTATGGTGACTCTCAACTTGTCGCATAGAATACGAAGCCGTGCACCAACAACAAACCAAAATATGAAGCTTTAATCACCAGATTGGAATTGGCAATCTCAATGGATATAACAAACATTGCCATCTATGGAGACTCTCAACTTGTCATCCAGCAGGTCACCGGACAGTACAAAATTCTGAAACCAAATTAGCAAAGTATCATCAGTACACAATGAAGTTCCTGGAGCAGATTCCCGATGTGACTTTCTACCAGATTCCTCGAAGAGATAATTCCCATGCCGACGCTCTAGCAAAACTTGCTAAGGAAATGGCATGTCCCCCAGAGGATTCCATCAAAGTCACAGTGCAAGGAAGAAGAGTCTTGTCTTGAAACAACTTCAAAACTCCACACAAGCTTGGAAAAGAAGAAACGATAAATACAATTGCAGACATCAACAAAGATTGGCGGAAGCCATTAATAGAATATTTGCATACTAGGAAGCTATCAGAAAACAAGTCTGAGGCACACCACATCACAAGGAGGGCTATGTGTTACGCCCTGGTAGGAAATGTTCTCTATAGAAGATCATTCAATTAGATGTGGCTACGGTGTTTGAGCAGAGCCGAAGCACAGAATATTGTCAAAGAAGTACATGTAGGATTGTGTGGTGCTCACCAGTCAAAGCCAAAAATGAAAATGAAGATCAAAAGTCACGGGTATTTTTTGCCAGCAATGATGTCCAATTGCATGGATACAGCCATAAAATATCACCAATGCCAAGTGCATGGGGTGGTCTTACATCAACCTCCAAATTTGCTACACCCAACTGTTGCCTCGTGGTCATTCGAGTGTTGGGGCACGGACATAATAGGTTTGATAGACCCTCCATCTTCTAAGGGACACAAGTTCATACTTGCCGCTACAAATTACTTCTCTAAATGGGCAGAGGCAGTACCGTTACGTGAGGTTACGACACAACATGTCCTTCAATTTTTCAAAAGCCAAATCGTCTACCGTTTCGGAGTACCGTGAAGAATAATCTCTGACAATGGGACAACTTTCAAAAGTACAAAGATCAACAATTTTGTCAGAAGACACGGGATAGTTTGGAGATACTCTATGATTTACTATCCTAGAGCAAATGTTCTGGTTGAAGCTTTCAACAAGACACTGGTACATATTTTGAATAAGACACTGGATGAAAACAAAAGGGATTAGCACAACAAAATTTTAGAAGCCTTGTGGGCCTACCAGACGACTTTCAGGTCTCCCACTTAGTCTACACCCTATGTGCTCGTGTATGGGTCCGAGGTCGTGCTAGCATTAGAAGTCCAGACACCATATCTCAGAGTCACCGTTGCCAACCAACTCACAATTGAAGAAAAGTGCAAAACTCAAACTTGAAGAACTGGAGAGTCTCGAGGGAAAAAGACTAGAAGCACAACAACATTTGGAGCTCTACCAGGCAAAGATGGTACAAGCCCATGACAAATTGGTCTACCCAAGGACATTCAAAGTTGGTGACCTCGTGCTTGTGCTCAAAAGACCTATTCTTGCACGCTGCAAAATAGGTGGAAAATTCGAGCCAACTTGGGAGGGACCATTTGTCGTTTAGAAGGTCTATACAGGAGGAGCCTACCAGTTAGTGGACTTCCAGGGCTAAAGACTCATGTTACCAATAAATGGACGATACCTAAAAACCTATTACGCAATCTTATGCTGCTCAATGCCTCTTGCCTCTGCTTTCTTTGAAACATTGAAACTTTGATTGTTTTAGGGTTATCTATGTGGTCAAATGTCTATGACCGGGTCCAAATTTTGTAATTAACCTCATTATAATGAAAATTTTGAGAAAATTCTTGAACATCACATGTTCTCTTTCCTACTTTCAAATTTAAATACCCTACTAAATTAAACGAAACTCACACATAAAATGAATAATCCTCTTCACCAAAATAAAATAAATTTACTTTAATAAATACTTTTTTTATTCTTGTTCATGCCAAGCTTCAGCCCACTGACGTTTTTCCTGTCGTCTGCAGAAAAATGTCAGGACAGAGGCTGATCTTTGCCTTCAAGGATGGCTGGAGCCTCGCACTGAATTAGGAGATGATGCCACAAGGAGGGGTCATAGATTTCAACGTGGATTTCAACCAAGTTGATATGGACTACGAGGGTCCTCTAATGGATGTATTTAGTAGTAAGGAAAAGGAGGGACTGCCTTCACTGTTGAGGGTAACCACTCAAGTCAATGTGTCACGCAAAGGAAAAAACATGATAGCGGAACAAGATCCAATGGAGGGGGCCAGCCGTTTACCCTCCATTGTAGCGACTTCAGCAAGGGACCTGATAGCCACTTATAATGAATGATTACTGAATACTCCGCTCCACAGGACGCAACTCAGAAACTCTAGCCGAAAGAAGCAGAGAGCCTTTCTAGGACAGGAACGCAAATGTTAGAGAGACGTGAGCAATTTTCTTACCTCCAATCCGGAGGGACATATTTATTACCCAAATTTGAGAGAAAATTTTGCCAGCCTGCTCACTATAGATGAAGAGTCAGGATTTGTGATAGATTTAGATGTGCTCCCAGTTCCAGATATCTTATGCAGGGGTTGCCCAACATGCAACGTTGAGATGCCAGCCGAGACATCATTCACGGGCGCATTTGTAGAATGCCCAGATTGCAACGTTCTGCATGTACAGTGTTTCAGTACGTTAGAAGAATACACTTCAAGCACTAACGAGTCTCAGACTCCAAACTTCGCAACAGATGAACCATATATCCTATTGGGGACAGAATAGCATGCACCGTGGAGCCCGGGATCGTACATCCCATTAAAGGACAAGTCTCATATTCCGAATCGAACAACACCAGTTTAAGTTCCCGCCGATGCTCGAAGGAAGGAATGCCCGCGAGAGTTGTCAACCCCTGGTATGGTAGAATACTACAAGATAAGAAGAGTAAATAAAAGAGAATTCGAGTTCTATGAAGAAGTTCAGGGGAAGTTCGTCAACATATTAGAAGGCCTGGAGCTATGTACCATGGTTTTCTCCAAGACTGATAAAAGAAGCATTCTAGACTATATCTTCCATTTAAGAGACAGAGGTCGAGTGGGCCTTCTCATGGAAAGGACATATTCTAACCCAAAGAAGTGGATGAGAGGGAAGGGAAGAATCACCATCTAATGTGACTATTGTTATAACTTCATGAACAAAAGATAGGGGAATTTGCGTGGGATCCTCTGATATGACCAAGTAGATTCGCTACCACCAATGATAAAATGGATGATCAAGAGGATGGTCAAGTGGAATATTTTACTTGCTACTTACATCACCAACAATTGCATCATTAACATTTATGAAAAAGGTGACTGCATTCCCCCACACATTGATCATCATGACTTTGTGAGACCTTTCTGCACGGTCTAATTCATGAGTAAAAATAATATTCTATTTGGGAAAGAAATTGATATCGTCNTTAGAAGAATACACTTCAAGCACTAACGAGTCTCAGACTCCAAACTTCGCAACAGATGAACCATATATCCTATTGGGGACAGAATAGCATGCACCGTGGAGCCCGGGATCGTACATCCCATTAAAGGACAAGTCTCATATTCCGAATCGAACAACACCAGTTTAAGTTCCCGCCGATGCTCGAAGGAAGGAATGCCCGCGAGAGTTGTCAACCCCTGGTATGGTAGAATACTACAAGATAAGAAGAGTAAATAAAAGAGAATTCGAGTTCTATGAAGAAGTTCAGGGGAAGTTCGTCAACATATTAGAAGGCCTGGAGCTATGTACCATGGTTTTCTCCAAGACTGATAAAAGAAGCATTCTAGACTGTATCTTCCATTTAAGAGACAGAGGTCGAGTGGGCCTTCTCATGGAAAGGACATATTCTAACCCAAAGAAGTGGATGAGAGGGAAGGGAAGAATCACCATCTAATGTGACTATTGTTATAACTTCATGAACAAAAGATAGGGGAATTTGCGTGGGATCCTCTGATATGACCAAGTAGATCCGCTACCACCAATGATAAAATGGATGATCAAGAGGATGGTCAAGTGGAATATTTTACTTGCTACTTACATCACCAACAATTGCATCATTAACATTTATGAAAAAGGTGACTGCATTCCCCCACACATTGATCATCATGACTTTGTGAGACCTTTCTGCACGGTCTAATTCATGAGTAAAAATAATATTCTATTTGGGAAAGAAATTGATATCGTCAGCCCTGGTGAATTTAGAGGTTCTGTGAAGATTCCACCTCCAGTCAGTTTAGTACTGGTTCTCAAGGGCAACGGTGCAGACGTTGCCAAACATTGCATTCCATGAGTACGAAACCGTAGGGTGTGTGTAACCTTCCGCAGAATGGACAACAGTAAAACACCGTATGGATTCTAGCATGACCCAGAATTGGAGAAGTTGTTTCCATACAAGCTATGAGAAGGTTGTACCTGTAAGTACATGCGAAGGGAACTCTAATCCTGGAACATGACTTAGAAGGTCTGCTTGATCAGAAGCTCAACATATCTGTACAGAGGGTTCACTTTCTTTCTTTTAACAGCATGAAATGTACCTGATATATTCAGTCAACGATGTATTCATAGCATGAGATGATTCTCAATGTATTTCAACATGGATTACATAATGTACATTTTAAGGCGTTAGCCTATGTCTGACTTATGTCATCTCTTTTGGATCAAATTAATGGAAATTTCTCTCAAATTGTGCCGTTTTGTCAATTGCCTTTTTGTGCAATGGAAGAAAGCCGCAAACCATGCGATGGTTCAAAATTTCAATGAACAAAGAACGAAAAAACAAATTTTCAACAATAAATAAAGCATAAATGAAAAATAATCACAAATGAGTAAATAACAAAACAAATCTCTTTTGAAAATCAACCAATTAAAATTAAAACTTTAAAAACATATTTTGAAAAATTAAATGTGATAAAAACAACAAGAAAATAAAACAAACTTGCTGAGTGGATTCTTCCGTTTTCAGAATTTCCTACACTTTGTGCGCGCAGCACAACCATCGTTATCTACCCTAGCTTTCTGCACATCCCCGCAGAATTTCACATTCTACACAAAAACTCACAAAGCATTACAGATCTCCTTCAACAGGATCAACTTTTTCACTATGATACATTTCTGTAAATTCAACAATACAAACTCTCTTTTGAGAATTGACCTACATTTCAATTTTCACATCCGAATCAGTCCTACATTTCTGATTCATTACATTCGAGGTCAGTCCTTACATTTTGACACTCTCTTTTAAGAATTGATATACATTTTAATTCTCATTTTCATGTTTCTGATTCATTACATTCGAGGTCGGTCCTTACATTCTGACATTCTCTTTTGAGAATTGACCTACATTTCAATTCTCACTTTCGAATCAGTCCTACATTTCTGATTCATTACATT
>NEWO01000139.1:782584-803197 GCA_003013225.1 Phalaenopsis aphrodite
TTAGTGCCTTAGGCGCTAATGTGTAATTTTGTAAATTTAGCCTTAGTTAACATTTAGGCTTAAGTCGAGGAGGGAAATGGACAACCTCTGATCTTAATCATTTTATTTAATGTTTATAACATAAGGGGTTAATTGGTAGAAACCAAACTCACTTTCTTAATTAAGTTAATAAATTTCTAAATTATTAAAATTTGGAAGTTTATTAAAATTAAATGATCATGGACTTAGGGATATGACTTTTGAAGTCAATAATTAATCAATTTAATACCCCTAGTTTGATTTTCAAATAAGATCCAAATCATGAATCATGACCGCTAAGCCTTTTGAAAACTAATTAAGACACTCACCTAGATCTTGAGGGCTTAGTGGTGACTTAGGCTAAATCAAAATTGACTAAATGAGAATTAGAGAAATAAACGTAACATAATCAAACATCGTTGAAACACCACTAAGCCTAAAAAAAAATTGGCTAAGTGTTCAAGTTACACCAACTTGCCCTTTAAGAAAATTCACTCACATAATTTTCAAATTAAATGATAAATGATAATTACCCCTTTCTTAGGGATAATTAAGACGTCAATGTTCACTGAGCATTAGAAGTATTCATAGGATGAACATTAAGCAATATAATAAGTTTAAATGGACTCGAGGCTTTTCACCAGTTGGTGAGAGGGAGGCATGGACCTGCTTCCTCCTCCTAACTTGATGGATAACTCAGAGGTCTATTAAACTTAATATACTTTGCTTAATGAAATCATCCTTAATTAAAATCTTAAGGACTCACCAAAATACAACATAGAGTTAGGAAAACCACCGAAACTTTACTTTTCCTTCTCTTCATAAATGCCCTGACATGATTTTTAAGTTTCAAGTGGTGGAACGAGAAGACTCGCTAGGTACGCTTTTACTGTTTATAATATTATCTTTCTTGTGCCCTTTTCCTTACATGCTTTATGCTTACATTGTTTCTTTTTTATACTTGCATTTATCTACATGTATGAAAACAACATAAACTTTCATGTTAATTAAAACCAAAACTAAAATCAACCAAGATAAAATCCACCGCCACAACATTCAAAATATAAAACAACTCAAAAGTTAACCACAAACATCACACAAAACTACAACTTCAACTAAATTAAGATGTCTCTATCGGATGATCAGGAATTCCTCAAAGGAGGTAACCTACGGTTGCTAACGAGGCTTCCTATGGTTTAAATGAAATTATGGAACTCATTAAGTTGGGTTTAGTAAGTTCATTTGGACTAAGTGAATCCAATAAAAAATAGTGGTGCCGGAACGAGGGAACGGTAGGATCCTAATTAGTGTGGCCCTGATAAACTTTAACATGCCCCCATAAAATTTAAAGAAGTTCAACCATAGGGCCACCTGACTTAACATTATAACTTGACACATTAGAAAACTTAAACTCATCGCAACAGGGAACTTAGAGCTAGCATGGTGGGCAGCACGACCATCTTCAACAGCAAAACATGTCTTCCCCAGTTAAATCAATCTTCCTACCTTAGACTTAAACAACTAAGCCATAGGACTTTGAGGTTGCTTGCTTATGCAACGTAAATCCTCACATCATCTTTAGGCCTTTGCATAGCTCTGCTATACAATATAAACCCTAACTCGTCTTAGGATTCCGAGGTTGTTGTTTGTCTTGACCTAAATCCTCATATCTTCCAGGTTATGTGTGTGATTGTTTCACACGAATATAAGCCCTAACTAATAAAATTGGCAGGATGAATATTTAATTTTTTTCCTCTAAATTCAAACCAAACGTTAGGATAGCTTGCAAAGTCACCGAGGTTCTCCTCTGGATCCATGACATCCCCTAGTTCTTCCACCTTTGGATTCTACAATAAAATTTTCCAAATTTTAACCAATCCCCTTTCACACCTCTACGTCTGATCTCATTGAAAAGTCCTACCCTTTGAAATTCCTTGAAGATAATATTTCCTGATTTTTATCGAGAGTCTTCTTAAGTGACTTTGGTCATTTAAGATGTAATTAACTATAGAGGCTCGCCCTTATAGGAAGCATGTCCGAACCTAGCTTAATATAAACCTTGTTTAATCCTTTATATTAAATAGGAGAACTTGTTAGCAAATAAAAAGGTTTCACAGACCAAACAGGCATCATACTTTCCTTAGTTTATTTGATCTAGCCTCATCCTCAAGTCTTGTGTTTATCCCTTCGGATAGATACAGGATTTGAGGTGGGGTCAGTTTGACTTCATACTTCAACATCCTTCCAAAGCAGGGGACGAGATTTTGATTCCGGCGACTGACGACATCTTATGGGGAACTCCCCACAAACCCACAAAAAATAGCACCAACAAATGTTTGTGTGACTACTCTGTGAGTAATTTTTTAAATGGTGTTTTAAAGGTTCCGAATAATATATATTTGTGTGGGGATTGGATTTATAATTAAATATAAGTGATTGCTAGTGCTTGTGGAAATTAGATGTTAGAAGATCTTTAAACAAGCTAAAAATGGCTTACATGGGTTCGTAGTGCCTTCATTTGTAGTGCTTGTTGTTAAAATTTAGTGAAAAAAAAATGAAAAATTACATTATGGGCATTGGCGCCTAAGCACCAAAAACTGGTTCTTAAGCACCAGAAACCCGAGGATCTGAAGCTTAGGTGCAAGAACTTGACACCCAAGAGTCGGTTCAACTAAAATGCAAACCTGGGCTGAAAACTTGATTTTTACTCAAACTGTATTAATCTTCTTCTAATTTCCTTGATGCCTCTGATGATCCAGTTTTTTTTTAGAATGAATAGTGGAAGTTTCTTTTGAGCACATCAATGATCTGTACTAGTTGCCAAATGTTTTGAACTGTGAGTATTATTCATTCTAGCCTACTAAATTGTTGTTGGATGAGGTGATTGCATTTCTGATTAACTAAAGAGGAGTTGGAAAATTAATAAAAATCAAAAGGTAAAGTTCTCTACTGCATTTCATTATTTTATTTTTCAATAACTTCTTCCTTCAATTCATCTTGGTGAGATGACCAAGGAGAGAGCATCCTTGAATTTTTATATTTAACATAAGAAGAATTCAAATATTGGATTTATACTTTATCAGAACATTTCTTCTAGAGGTGGAACTACTGGTGGATTAAATTTCCCTGCCTTGATTTTTACTTTGTGTAAGCAATCAGGAGTAGAATATCAGTGGTGGAAATTTAGTATCTTTGCTTTTTTTATTATATAATTTGTTTCTTTAGTTTTGATAGATTTTTTTAATTATTTAGTGTAGAAATTGTTGTTGTGGACTTGTTGCAATTCGGCATTATTACTGTTTATTACTTATACTACTTGTTTTTTATGTTACTGCACAAGAAGTTATTTTTCTCTAATAATGTTGTTATGCATGTTGTCATGTTTAAAAAATCTTGTAGTTAGGAATTATTTTTTGTTATGTACATGTTAATTAAGCTCTACTACTAGTGTGTACCAGCTTCAAGTAATTGCATACTTTCATGTTAAACCCTTTCAAAAAAATCATTTTTAAAATTTCTTACTACATCTATTTTTTCTATTATAAATTTTTTAACCTATTAAAAAAGTTTATGATTTGGGAAGGGAGAAAAACTTTTGAAAAACACAAATTTTTTTGTCTTTAAGAAACTATATTCAAAGAAAATATCTTTTTAAAATTAATATGTGGTAAGTGGTGTTATTTTTAGAGAACTATATTTTCTTAATTATATAAATGTTGTGGAAGACTTAATTAATTTTTTGGTGATAAAGATTAGTTCTAAGAATTAAGATATCAAGTAAAAGTGTCAGACATCAGAACGTGTCACTGTTTGTCGTCGCCAATTCCCATCGTCATGTTGTTGTTTCGATATTGTTGTTGAAAGGAGTCACCACTTTGTTTATCTAATTTATTGCCCTAATCTTCAAATAACTTATTCTCTTGGATCATGTGAAGAATCCTCATATAAGAAATTTGAAGAAAGAAGAAAAAGGGATAGAAATAGAAAACAATAGAAAAAGGAAATGTCAGGATGATTTTCATTATGGTGATCATTATATAGAAAATGGATTCTCATACAAGGAAAACCACATGACAAGCTCAATAACGAGAGATATTAGTATATTGGCTATTTCAAGCTCTTTATTCTCCTATAAAAGCAAGCTCCTATAGTTAATTACAACTTAGACAATCAAGAATGTTGAAGAAAACTCTTGATTAACGTTAACACTCATTCTCTAAGAAATTTAATGTCAAGGTCAAGGAAAGAAACATCAAATATTTTATTCCTAGTGTAATAGGTTTCTAAGTATCTGATTCAACCATAAAAGTTTAGTTTTGTTGTTTTATTTTTATAATGTCATTTTTTTATCTTTTTTTGTTTTATTTATGTCATTTGGTTTTGTTATTTTGTAGTTTTGTTGTCATTATCTTTGTTGTTCTTTTGTAATATTTTTAATGTCGTTGTTTTGTTGTTATTGTTTTGTTTTTGTTATTTTATTTTTTATGTCATTTGGTTTTGTTGTTTTATTTTTGTTGTTGTTTCGAGGTTCACCTTTTCCTCTTCAAAATGTCATCTTGCAAAACAGAATTAGCACACCCTATAACATGCAAAGTAAATTTGAAGCTTAATTTGTTTTATGTCTTCAACAAACCTGCAAAATAGAACATGATTAACATGAAGTCATGTTTAGATTTGTCATGTTAGTTGGTTGAATAAATTTTTTTAAATGACCCGGTCAAGATGTCCATGGATCTATTGTCCCGAGGCCGTAAAGTAGTCAAATCTACTTAGTCTGAAAGGTGTTTAAACCAAGATCAAAAGATTCTTATCACAACCATAAATTGCATCGTCCAACAAATCTTTGTAAATCTGAACACAGATGTTCAAGTTGCATTTGATGATCTTTGTTCATTAGGGTTCAATTTAAGCTTTAATATCCTATCAGATTTGAGAGGTTGAAAATTTTAGGTTGTCTATTATTTATTAGTCAATTGAATTTTGTCACTTTTGTCATCTTGCTATTTATTTTTGGGATAACTTGATGAGGATCCCATGGTTCTATCGTTCTGAGTCATTATGTTTACGGTTTGATTAACCACAAGTGGTTGGAAGATATTTTGTTAGCAACCATGGGTTACCTCTTCCAAAATATCTTCTCAAACCTAGTTGTATTTTTAGGTTCAATTTTAAGTTTTTATGTCTTTAAATTTTATGTCATTTTATGTTTATATCGATAGTTTGCTGGATTTTTATGTCGGTGAGTTAGATCATGCTGTCATTTATTTTAAGTCAAATTTTGGTTAGACTTAAATAAATTTTATTGAATTTTAGTGGGTCAAACCTCGATTTTAAGTTCAATGTTGATTAAACCTAAGGACTTATCTTTTTTAAGTTTAATTTGGATAGAACCTAAAATAAGATATAATTTAGGTTCAATGTTGATAGATCCTAAATTTAATGATGCTTTAATTGAAATGTTGGTAGGATTTGAAGTTTAAGATGGTTTAGGTTCAATGTAGGTAGAACCTAAGATACGAGGATGATTTAGGTTCAGTTTTTCTAGAAACTAAAGTTTAAGATCGTTTAAGTCCAATGTATGTAGGACTTAAGGTTTAAGATTGTTTAGGTTCAATGTAGGTAGAACCTAGGGTATTATAATGATATAGATTGAATGAAAGTAGAACCTAAATTTTAAGATGGCTTAAGTCCAATGTATGTAGGAATTATGATTTAAGATGGTTTAGGTTCAATATGGGTAGAATTTAAGGTACGAAGCTGATTTAGGTTTAATGTGGGTAGAATCTAAAGTTTAGGATGGTTTAAGTCCAATGTATGTTGGACATAAGATTTAAGATGGTTTAGGTTCAACATAGGTAGAACCTAAGGTATGAAGGTAGAATCTAAAGTTTGAGATGGTTTAAGTTCAATGTCTATATGACTTAAAATTTAAGATTGATTAGGTTCATTGTATATAGAACCTAAGGTATGAGGATGATTTAGGCTCAATGTGGGTAGAACCTAAAGTTTAAAATGGTTTAAGTCCAATGTTTGTAGGACTTAAGATTTAAGATGGCTTAGGATCAATGTAGGTAGAACCTATGGTATTAAGATGATTTAAGTTCAACGTAGGCGAAATCTAAAATTTATGATGGTTTAAATCCAATGTTTGCAAGACTTATAATTTAAGATGGTTTAAGTCCAATTTAGGTAAAACTTATAGATAATTTTGGATCAACATGGATTAAACTTAAGGACTGAAATAACTTTAAGTCTAATGTAGGTAGCACTTAATGTTGATTTAGATCCCACATAAGTAGGACCTAAAGTTGGTTTAGGTTCAATATGGATTGAACTTAAGGATTGAAATAGTTTCAAATCCAATGTAGGTAGGACATAAGTTTGATTTAAATCCAATGTATGTAGAACGTAATGTTGATTTAAGTTCAATGTGGATTGAACCTAAGTTTTGAGATAGTTGTGTGTCCAGTGTAGGTAGGAGTTAAGGTTGATTTAGGTTCAATATAGATTGATCCTAAAGTATTGAAATTGTTTTAAGTCCAATGTAAGTAGGACATAAGGTTGACTTAGAACCAATGTGAGTAAGACCTAAAGTTGGTTTAAGTTCAATATGAATTCAACCTAAGGTTTTTATGTCCAATGTTGGTAGGACATAAGGTTGATTTAAGTTTGATATGGATTGAACGTAAGGCTTTATGTTGATTGTTGACTTAGGTTCAAGTTGGGTTGAACCTAAAGGTTTGTTTTGACTTAAGGTTCAACTTGGGTTGAGCCTAATTGTTTGATTTGACTTAGTTTCATGTTGGGTTGAACCTAAGGGTTTAATTTGACTTTGGTTCAAGTCTTTTTTTAACCTAAGGGCTTGATTTGGATTTTGTTCAATTTTGCTGGAATCTAAGTATTTGATTTGGTTTAGGTTCAATTTGGGTTGAACTTAAGAGTTTAGGTTGACTTAAGTCTAATGTAGTTAAGAATTTAAGGGCTTAATTAAATCTAATTTAGATTATATATAATTAGGTTTAAAGGTTAATTAAACCTAATAGGGGTAATATTTAAGTAGATGTGTCTAATTAGGGCTAGATCTACTTGAAGTTTAGGGTTAATTAAACTTAATGTATATAAGGTTTAACTAAATTAATTATGTCTAAATTTAAGTTAGGCCTAATTAAGCTTGATATTAATCAAGCCTAATGTAAGTAAGGCTTAATATGTTTAATCAGATCTAATTAAGGTTAGACCAAATTGGGAATTAGATTAATTAAGCCTAACGTAAGTAAGGCTTAATGTTGTTAATTAGGTCTAATTAGGGTTAGACCTAATTGGGTTTTAATGCGTTAAGCCTAATGTAAATAAGAATTAAAAGGGTTAACGAGGTCTAATTGGGGTTTAAACCTAATTAGGGTTTATTTGTGTTAAGCCTAATGTGATAAGGCTTAAAAGGGTTTAATTAGGTCTAATCGAGGTATAGACTTAATTAGTGTTTATTTATGATACACCTAATATATTTAAGGATTAAAAGAGATTTATTAGGTCTAATTGAAGATTAGACTTAATTAGGGTTTATTTTTGTTAAGCCTAATGTGATTAAGGCTTAAAATGGGTTAATTAGGTCTAATTGGAGTTTAGACCTAATTAGGGTTTATTTTTGTTAAGCCTAATGTAATTAAGACATAAAAGGGGTTAATTAGGTCTAATTGAGGTTTATACCTAATTAGTGTTTATTTGTATTAAGCCTAATATAATTAAGGTTTATAAGGCGTTAATTAGGTCTAATTGGGGTTTAGAACTAATTAAGGTTTATTTGTGTTAAATCTAATGTGATTAAGGCTCAAAAGGGGTTAATTAGGCCTAATTAGCCTTTAGACCTAATTAGGGCCCAATGTTGTTAAGGCTTAAAGAGGTTTAATTAGATCTAATTGGGGTTTAGACCTAATTGGAGTTTAATTGTCTTATGCCTAATGTGATTAAGGCTTTAGAAGAGAGTTTATTTGGCCTAATGATGGTTTAGACTTAATTAGGGTTTTCGATGAAGGGGGGTTCACATGGATTAAACTTTCGTGTATGAGTTTTGTTTGAATCTCCATAGGATTGGATTTAAGTTAAAACATAATACTATGTTGGTTAGACCTAACTAATTTGTACTTTAGGTCTGTAAGGGCTAGTAGTCTTAAGGAGATGACTAAACCCCATGTAGGTTAGGGTTTAAGTTCACCCAAGATCTAATTTACGAGTCTGACCTAAGGTTTAGGATTTGGTCAATCCTACATGTCATTCAAGGCTAAGGTTCAAGCCTAAGATATTCTAGGGTTTAAATTGTAAATTTAAAATTTAATAATTTATCCCTAAATGGTGAAAATGTCATTTTAAATTTTCTAATTGCTAAAAATTGTCATTTTAGAGTTTAAAGTGTTACTCTAAATATGCTAACCATTTTTAAATTTAATTTCCAATTTCATGATTTTTTTATAATTATTTTGGAAATAATTACAAAATTTGATAGAGATTAGAAAATTGGACTTTAGGGAATTTTCCTAACCTTAGAAAAATTAGAAGATGTTCCTATAGACTTAAAGGTTAATCCCTACAATTTTTCAGATTTTTTTTTATTTATAAATTATTATTAAGAATTAAATTACTCAAGAGAGTAATTAATTAGTTCAAAATTAAATACAATTATTAAATTTTAATTTCACTTTCAAAATTTTCTCCTCAAATTTCTAAATTCAGGGGTATTTTTGCCATATTTTTCTGTTTTTTCCATGTCAAGTAATGTACTTTTAAGGGGTTTTGTCATTTTTTTGAATTTAAATAAATAGGAAATTCTGAATGTCTTATTTATACAATGCGAAAACTGACTAGATCGTTAGATCTGTCAATACATTACGAGCTGTCGTCAGATTAGTGGAGATTTCGAAGTGTACGGTGAACTAGCCTGCGTTTCTGTCTGTTTAATGAATAACTCTCCGTTCATCCACTGGAAATGTCCTAGAGCTTCACCTTGAACATAAAAAGTGTCCTCTTAATTCGATTTGAGTTGAAATTAGGTCTTGGTAAAAGCTTTATGAAATGGGGTAACGGTTTCATTAAAGAGTTGGTTAGAGCCTATGAGGAGGGCCGATTATGATTAGAAATCTCTTTGTAGAACCTAGGGAAGCTTTCAGAAAAGCTAAATTTAAATTTTTAAAGGGTTGACGTTAGACCCAAATTTTGTCTTTAAAAGGGGGGAGGAAATTCGAGCAGGTTTGTGGGTTTCAGGAGCTAATTCCATGGGGAATCAATTCCTTAGGGTTTAGAGGATAAGTTTGTTGTTGATTGTTTTTGGAAATAGAGACTGTCAATGGGTCTTCTCCTCTCAAAATCACATGGGTTACCCCCTTTTTCAACAATTAGAGATGACCATGAAGCTTGGGATAAGTTGGGGAAGGTTGGAGGTGGTGTAGGGGAGTTCAAAGACGATAAAGTAGGTTGTGCATATCCTTCTTCCCTCTTCCCCATGAATTTTCATCACGAGCTTAAGAAGGGATATATTGGATTGGTATGGTTTGTTCTTTCCTCATTCGATGACACATGAGCTTCTTAAAAAGGTCTGGACTGACGTCCCCCATATGAGTTTATGATTCATTTAATAAGCTTGGAATCTAATGACACATAAGCCTCATCTTTCCTCACTTCCATAATTAAGTCATGATGAGTTAAACATGGATATGATAATGATTTGAATGAGTATTTCTCCTGTTGGATTAAGGGTGACCTGAGTGATGATCTCACCATGTTTTCCTTCAATGGTTGATGAAGGAATGTCACCTCTTCCCTTTCCCTCATAATGACCTCATGATGATTTTTTTTAAATGAGTCAAAATTGTGACCCATGTGTAATTTATGAGTGTTAGTCATGTCATGGTACGTCTCATGGGTCATCGATAACCCATTGACAATTTTTCATAAGGTGAATTTAGGGTTTAACAGTAAAGCATGGTAGGGTTGCCGTGGGTTTGTCTTGTCATGGGCTTAAACCATGATTTTAAACATAAATTCCAGGTCTAATAATCTAGAATATCACTCTCTTTAGCTAAATAAATAAATAATTAATATAATATAATAATTTGATGAAAAGACCAAATTTTGACAAAAAATGGTAATGTTAACCAAATTTGATAAAGTTTGGCCGTGGTTGACCAATTTAGGTCCAAGGTTGACTAGGGTGATTTACATGACCATGTCATGGTTGAGTTAGTCATGGGGTCATTGGATTTGATGG
Source organism: Phalaenopsis aphrodite (assembly GCA_003013225.1). NCBI lineage: Eukaryota > Viridiplantae > Streptophyta > Magnoliopsida > Asparagales > Orchidaceae > Phalaenopsis > Phalaenopsis aphrodite. The sequence continues at coordinate 792,861 of NEWO01000139.1, forward strand.
TTTGTCTTGGGTTTGACAAAGGTTGACCAAATTTGACCATGATGGTCAAATTGACCATATGGTGATGTCTTGACCATATGGTGATGTCTTGACCATATGGTGATCATTTGGGTCTATTATTGACCAAATGGTCAATGTGGTGACCATGAGGTTCAAAATTGACCATTTCGACCAAAGTTTGACCAATGGAGTCTACGGTCTACCAAATGGTCTATTTTGAACAATTTTGGTGTTTAGCTTGACCAAATGGTCCAATTTGATTAATTTGGTATTTGGATTGACCAAATGGTTCAGTTTAACAAAGGTTAACCAAAGTTGATTATTGTGACCAAAGCTGACCAATTTGACCAAGTTTGACAAATTGGGCCAATTTTGGCCAATTGAACCAAGGGTTGACCAAATTAGTGTTTGTAATTACTAATATGGTTTGAAACCAAAAGGGGTATTGGTACCCTAGTTTGACTAATATGCAATTTTTCCTAATTTTCGGTACCCTAGGTGAATTCATAAAAGGGGTCAATGTTAGTATCCCACTTTTCATAGGGTGAATTTAGTGGTCATCATGATCACTAGGTTTTAAGTGGTTTTTGAGGATTTTGAGTTGATGTTGGTGACTTAAGGAATATCTTGCCTATAGGTGTCAGTTTACGGTCTTCACAAAAGTGATGTAAAAAAAAAGATAATAAAAATATGATTTCATTATTTAAAGTAAAAAAAAATTGAATTTTGGAAATAGTGAGGATCTTAGATCTATACTTTAAAGAAGTGAGACTCTATGGAAGATCATTTTTAAAAACTGATGCAAATTAGAAAAGTGATGACTTTTCAACTTTAAGAGGAGGATGCTAAAGTTTAAAATCATTAAAAGCTGATTTGATTCAGTAATCCTCACTAGAAAAAGAAAAGAAAGGGTTGAAAATGATTCTCATAGTAAAAAAGAAAATAAAAAGAAAAATAAGAGAAGAGAAAGAAAGAAATTAAAAGTATATTTGAAAGTGAGGTAAAGCTTGAGGGGATGAATAATTAAAAATTAGCTTCACTTGAATCATTTTATAGAAAGATACTTTATTAGAGTTGTGAGATTTATTTTTTTATATAGTATTGGTTTATCTTTAATGGTCGAGTTATCTCAAATTCTATCAGTTATTTTTCTAAAACTCCTATATTTTTCAAACTACAACTAATTTTTGAAATGATTAGAAAAATTTAGTATTCCTGGACTTAATTACAAAAGAAAATTATGCCTTATTTCTAGCCTGAATTATTAAAATTTTCCTAAAGTTGTGACTACCACACTTATAGGACAAACTATAGAGGTCCTTAATGAAACCTATTACCACATATTAAAATACTCTATTTTCTAGAACAAATAAGTTACTTGAGGAGAAGTAACAATTAAGTATGGGGAATTTCGCCATGTCAAAAAGTATGTCACTTTTATTTGCACATTTAAGCCCAATTTTATGAAAATGCACTTTAATGAAAGGTATTTTTGTTGTTATTGGTTGTTTATAATAAATAGAGCAAATGGAGTAAATCAAATGAAAATGGAGAAATTGGAGTCAAATAAAACAAAAAAGCCAATGTTGATCTGGCGCCTAAGTGCTAGAGGTGGTTATCTAGAATATCTATTGAATATGGACAAATTTTAAAGAGGTTCTTGAAGAAACTCTTGGGGATTATCAGAGCCCTAATTAAAGAGATTTCCCAAGATTCAAGGGAGAGACTTTTAGAGGAGGAAAAGGGAGTCTTTTGAAGAGAAGTGGATTCTTTCGTGAGAGGAGAAAGTCTTCAAGGCTTGCTTGGACTTAGAGGAGAAGAGGAGAAGTGAGAGATGTCATCTTCACAATAGTTTTAAGTAAGTTTAGAGTGGAATTGTGAGGAGAGTAAGTGATTTAAAGGAACTAGAGGGATTTCTTAGGAAGGAGCTCAGAGATAAGTTGTTTACTTTTTTTATTATTACTTTTTCTTATCTTCTAAATGTTTATTCATATACAAAATCCAAGTGTTCTTTCTTCTCCATGAGATCTTAGTAGTTTCCTTTATCTTTCTCCTTGCAATGAAGAATATATTTGTGTAAGAATGTAGTTTAGTAGAACTGCATTTAAAATTTCATAAATTGTAATTATCCAAACTTTTTACTTAATTTACTTATGCATATGCAATTTGATTTATTGAAATCCGTTGTAAAACATAGTGCCCCAAAATGTGCTATTTTCAACACGTTAAGAATTTCGTTTAGCCTCATTGATGAGAATGTAGTCCCCGAGTTTGAGTGTAAATAAATAGGGAAGTAAGTTTTGATGGGCGTAGAATTGGATATTTTAGGGTGACAGACTAAAACCCTCAATTTGGTCCATAGGTTTGGAAACTAAAGCGAGATGTTAGCTCTGAGGCGAGGGGAAGTAAGAACTGTAAAGTGAGAGCTAGTATCTTCCGAGCTTAACCAAAGGTTGAGGAACCAAACATTGGATTAGCCAATGTTTTTTATGCACTCAAGAGAGAGAAAAGAATAGAATTGCTCTTATTTGCACAATGCCACAATTATGTTTAATTTTTTTGTCCTACACTAATTATAAACTCATTGAAAGGGGAAGGTTGTTTTATGCAAATTTGAACTCTTCATACATTATTAGATTAGAGTAGTGGTTACTTTACATTTTGGAAGCTTTTTAGATTATCTTGCATCTATATTTTGCATTTGCTTAACATACTTATAATTTCTTTTAATTCTACAAGATTAGAATCAACACAAAAACTTGAAGTTATTTCCTATATAAGTTTACAACAATTTTATCGATATTGAGGTTTTTAAAAAACATACTATATTACTTTAAACGATGCATATACTTGTGTAGTACCTTTAGTGTGTAAACCATTTTTATCTTCTTTACAAAATAGTTAATTTAGTTAGTGATTTGTTCCAGTTGATTCTCAATATTTCTTATTACACACATTGATTATATAATTTCTTCATTTGTAACACAACTTCTTTTATAGAAAAATTCTTCTCCTTAATTAGTTGTTTATTTATTAAGTCAGGAGGATAAGAAGATCTATAATTAGTATTACCATGGTTTTTCGAGTTTCCCAATGGGTTTGCTTGATTATTCCCCTATATCTCATTTCCACCACTTGAATTGTTACTCCAGTTAAAATTAGCTTGATTTTTCTAACCTGGGTTATAATAGTTAGAATATGGGTTATTGGGTCTTTGTTAATTATATTTAAATTCTCAAATGATAGTTGAGAATCAATCAATTTTCCCAATGAATGTTTCTTAATCAAATGAGGTATTTGAGAATAGTTCATTCCAAATTGATCTAACATCCTAGATATCATGGAAACAAGAGAAGCCAAAATAGAAGTTGTATCATTATCATGAACATTGGATACTTTCTTATGATATATCAATTTAGAGGGCCTTTGAAATTTGTTAGTATCCATCTCTTTTATTAATTCATAAGCTTTATCAAATTGTTTTGTCATTAATGAACCTCCAGCATGAGACTCAATAGTAGATATAGGGGATCCTGCTAACCCATTATAAAATGTTTGAATAATTAAACATTTTGGCAAAACATGATGTGGACACTTCTTAAGGAGTTCTTTAAATCATTCCCAGGCTTCATATACTAACTCACCTTCTTTCTGAGCAAAAAATTTAGTTTCATTTCTAAGCTTAACATGTTTAAAAGATGGAAAATACTTGGCTAAGATATTTTTTGATAAATCTCCCCAAGTTCTAATTGATCAGGGTGATAATGATTTTAACCACCTTTTAGCTTTATCCATTAAGGAAAAAGAAAAATGTTTAAGTCTAACAACATCATTTGATAAGCCATCAAATTTAAATATAGCACAAAGTTCTAGAAAATTAGCAAAGTGTAAGTTTGGATCCTCAGATGGTGTTGCCCCAAATGGATTAATTTGTATCATTTGGATAATGACAGGATTTAGTTCAAATTAGTTAGATGCTACAACAGAGGTTTGTATGATCTAATGAATTACATCTACTGTAGGATTTTTGCATAGTCCCTTAAAGGTCTATGTACATGATGTTTATTTGCAACTATTTAACTATCAATGTTATTATTTATGTGCTTGCCATTGCTTGAAATTTGTGAAGTTCTTTTCATTTTTTGATTTTTCTTATGGTTCATTCTAAAACAAAAAAAAAATAATCGTAAGGTACTAAACCTTCAGATATTGAACTACACATGAAAAGTAAAAGTTCATAAAATAAAATAAAACAAAAAAATAAAAAAATTTAGATTTAAAATTTTAAATTTTTAATATATTTTAGTTTTTTTAAATTTTTTTCACTTTTATACATTTTAAAGAAATAAACTAGTACTTACAAAGAAAAAAAAAACGCCAATATAATTCTCTTAAAATAGTTCTACAGTTCAAATAAAATTTCTTAGTAAAAAAGTTTCATTTGTTTTGCTTCATTCCCAGGCAATGGCACAGAAAAACATGATGTCTACCTCACCCGCAATTACATAGTTAATTAGTTTCTAAAACATATGGCCAAAAAACTTGACCTAATATATTTGAGCAGCTAGTGCGCACTATAGATGTGTTACAAAATCTAAAATTTAATTAATAGTTTACACATTTAGGATATTACACAAGTATACGTATCATTTCAAGTACTATAAGATTTTCTATCATAGCCCTAATATCCATCCCACAAGGAAAGTGAAACTTTTTATATCCATAAATCTTTTTAAGACTAAGTAAAAATTTACTTAAACTTCTGATATTTATCTAGGAAATATGGTAGCAAGTTTAGGTGTAAAACAAAGTTACTAAATTCCTACTAATTTTATTTCAAAGCTAAGAGAAAATACAAAGTTTCTAAACTTGTTTTATGAAGAAAAGTTCAAATTATGTTAAATTTGTTTCCCCTTGCAAAGAGATCATAATTAGTGTAGGAATCAAATGTTTAAGGTTTAAAAAATAGCATTATGCCAAATAGCTTTACACCCATTCTTTACCCTCTTTAGAGTGCATAAAAAAAGTTGGCTACTCAAAAGTTAAGTTTCTAAATCTCAGATTATGCTAGATAAATTTAGCACCCTTTAAATTTACCAATTTTTATATGTGTATTTCATGATCATTTTTAAGGATAATACCCTTTAATGAAAGTTATTTTTTGTGTTTTTTAATTCAAGTACAAGAAATGGTGTTTAAGAGCAAAAGGAGAAAAAATGGGTCAAATGAAGTCAAAAGACAATAATGGTGACTTCGAGTCGAGGCGTCAGGGAGTTTGGATGGCTGGAGCTTTAGTGCCAAGGAGTTTGGATGGCTCGGGTCTAGGCCCCATAAATGGATTAACCAAGATACATTAAATTTAGAAAAAATTTTAAAAGGTACCTTAAGTAACCCTTTTGTTATTTTCAAAGCTCTGTATATAGAAGACATTTCTACACATCCAAGGGATTAAAAAAGAGAGAAGTGTTGCTTTGGGTAAGTTAAAACACTATTAAGGGTGGGCCGCCACCAAAGTGTGAGTTTGGTGATTGTGAGTGTTTGTAGAGCCTTGTGGAGTCAAGTTCAGTTAGGAAACTTTAGAGGATTTCTTAGAGAAGAGTTTGAGATAATAATTTGGACTTTTGATTAAGATTTTTCTTGTAAACTTAGTTTCTATATATATAATGTTTTGTTTTATTATGCCCATTTTTTCGAGTAATTTAATTTTCTTTCTCCTTGCAATAAGAATTAATAATGTGTAGGATTAGAATGTTTTGTTCATTTATTCCAACAATTTATGAAGGTATTTTCACTGGTTGCTCACTTAATTTGCAAACTGACAATTTATGATGTTAAAATTTGTTGCAAAACATAATTGCCTGAGAGGGCTATGATTTCACCAACTAGTGAGTACCAAACTAAACTATGGATGCAGGGGATGCCACATCCAAGGAGGACTGCAAATAGATTAGGAAATAAGTTTTGATGGGCATAGAAGTAATGATTCTAGAGTGAAAGGCTATAACCTTTATTAATTTGGTCTTGGTTAAGAACTAGAGTCCATGGTAGGTCCTATAGAGAGGGCACATCGGGTAATCTAGAAGTGAGAGGCTAAAATCTACTATGCACTACCATACAATCGAGAACTTAACTTAGGATTAGTCAATGTTCACTAAGCACTCGGGAGAGGTAAGGAATAAATGTGCTCCTATTTGTCACAATACCTTATTTTCATATTTAAGCATTTGATTCCTACACTGATTACAATCTCATTGTAAGGGAAAAGAATTTTTATTAAAATAAAACATCTTTAAACATCGTTAGTTTGGATACTTTGTAATTAATTTTAGTTTTTATTTATAAGTAGCAGCTTTAGTTAGAATTTTATACCAACAGTTCAAAATAATTCTTCTGCAAATTTACTTTACAGTTTAAGTAGAAATAATTCTAAGCTAGAAAAGTGCAAGTGTTTTTAGAGAAAACTCTCTATTACTTGAAAAGATACGTATACCTGCATAGTACTTGATGCGGGTGAATTTAGTGTGTTAGTTCTACAAATATTTTTCAATATTATAAAATACACATGGTAGTTATAATAGCAAATATGCAAATTAATCCCACCAAAATAAATTTAGTTAAAATAGTTTTATTTTTTAAAAAATATTTAAACTGCCAAATCCCCTTTAAAAATAATGCAAGTATACATATCGCTCAAGTAATAAAGGGCTCTAAAGGAGTCCTAGACATCGATCCCACAGGGAGGTTGGAAATTTCTGTAGATAAGTTCTTAAAATTATAATCTAAAGTACTATTTTAAAAATACATAAAGTGAAAAGTTGAATATTAAGTGATAAGTGAAAGCTAAATAAAATACAGTTGAAAGACAAAGCTAACTAAACTAAATGCTAAACTTTCAAAAGTAAAATTACAAATATCAAAACTAAGATATTGTAAAAAAATGTTAAAAATTAAGAAAGCATCCTTATATGGTTTATGAAGTAATTAAAATCATTTGAAAACATATATAAAAATTGTTTTGTGCTAAATAAGAGCAATCCTATTCTTTACCCTCTTCCGAGTTGTGACCTCACTTTTGGTTGAGGACTAGTTTCCTCTTTAGTTGCCTAGAGTCTAGCCATATGACTTTTTGGTTGACTATTCCTAGAGGACTAGAAAAGGAACCGTCACTATTAGAAACTTTAAACTCTTCCTTTCTCAATTTGAAGTTTCACATATTGATCATAATCTCTAGCCCTTAGTAGGTGGGGCCATTATGGGCGAGCTCAAGGGGAGTCCCCACAAGATTGTTTGGCCTTAGGGTCAACCCTCTGGGTGTTGGTCTTGAGCTGGTGCATACACTATCACTCACTTACACATTACATCCCACTCACAACTCTGAACCTAAACTTGTTGACTTTGATTCCTTGATCTTTTGGTAGACTCAAGTAGATGGTCCCCTAAACCCACTAGCCGTAGGCTAGGGTTTAGATAAGAACAATTCATGGAGGACTCAAATGGAGACTCCGTAGGACCATAGCTCAAATAGGGCGTTTGGCACATAAATTTCACTAAAATACCTAACTTAGCCTTTTGCCCCCCAAATCTACCCAATTTACCAAAACACCCCCAAACCTTAAGTTCGACCAAAATTCCCAATTTCACCCAAGATACCAAAATTTGTTCAAAAATCATCTCAAAACAGTTGAAACAACACGAATTGCCAAAAACCTCTTCAAATTGCCAAAATTACCAAAATACCCTTCAAATTGCCAAAATTACCAAAATACCCCTAGTGGCCCAAATTTTCCCAAAACCCATAAAATTATTTCAAATGTCCCCAAAACAAATTTAAGCTCTTCAACTAAACCCAATCTAGCCAATTTGACCAACTATGACTAAAAGCTCCAAAATTGCCCTTAAAGGCCCATTTACCCTAATTCACCCGAAATGTCCACCAATTTGATCCCAATCTTCTCCAATTTCAACCCTAAACACAAATTCATCATGAAAAAACTGAATTCAAATCAAATGTAAGTCAATTGACTCACATTGTGAACATAATTTCAATCCAAACCAAAATCCCTAATTTTGACCATATGGTCTAATCTCACCCAATTGAACATTATATCCCACTCACTCGCTCCAATTTGAAAGTCAAACTATTTATAACCATTCCTACACACCAAATTTTACCCTATATTGGCATTTTTCAAGCATCAATTTCACTGAATTTTAACCCAAATCAAGAATTCTCAGATTTTCCCTAACTAAGCCATGTGCCCAAATTTCACCAAATTTGACCTAACCCAAAAATTGGGACTCAATTGATGTTGAGAACTCTTTATAACATCCCCTAGACCATTTTGAAACATTAACTTGGACTTATCCCAACTTTAGCCTAACCTGAACCCAAGTCCATCCAAACATGGACAAATTGACTAAATGATCAAATACCACAAAATTGAACTCCTAAATCAAATCAAAACCACTCCAAATCTTTTCTAAACTCTGTATGACAATCATTTACACTAAGTTTCTCAATAAATTGAGTTTAATGTATTGGCTAGCCCAACCTAGACCCAACTTCAATCCAATTTGACCTAAATTGAACCAATGTACCAAACTTGAGCAAGCCATGCCAAATTGATAAAGCCCAAGCTTCTACCGCCAGTAAGTACACCCTAGTGACTAGGATAAACTAACCTAGCTGCCTCTAGAGGAGCTATGGACCAATGGTCCCCCAATTTAAGGGATTTCATCCTATTTTTTTGCCTAATCTTGAATTATCTTTTCCATCATGCCATACCATTATGAGTTAACCATCATTAGCCACCCCCTAACCTCCCTAAGCCAAGAAGTGACTGAAATCAGGAGAGCCACCACCTTAGCCGCCAGAAATAGCTAGCCCAAGGGAACCTCCATTGGCTAATACTTAAATTTAAACTCATCTGAGCTGTATAAGTTTGATTGGCCACTAGGTTTCTTCATCCCTCCACATAAGCACTATTTTGCACCGATCCATTGCCCATGGTGGCCACCCTAAGCTCCTCTAAATAGCCCTCTTCATGTTCAATGGGTAGAGCATCAAAATCCTTTAGGAAACTCTTCCAAAATCTCATAAGAGACTCTCCAAGATCTCCTTGTCTCAAGCCCACCATTTTCCCTCTCTGGTTCCCCCTGTGAGAGCCCAATTTTGAGCTCAAAATTTGAACTCAAACCAAGACTGATTTCTCTACACCTCTATAGCCCACTAAACTTTAATCAACTGTGCCCACACCATCACCAGAACAAGAGGAGTTGATTACCCCCAAAAGCCTTATCCTAAATGGTCTCTAACATAGCTCTAGACCAACAACTGAAATTGAGCTTGATTGAAATCATAGCTACACAATTCACCACTATCTGAGAACTCATTTAAATGATCTTTGGGTCCATCCAAAGCTACTACAACCATTAGATTGAGGCCTCCCTTGTCAGATAAAGGTATTAAGCCTCAACCTTAAACAAGCTTTTTTTTATTCGTCATGTTCAATGGCTTGATTTCATGCTTGATTAACCGTATGGATATATGTATCTTGTGTAGATGAAGGTTCAAAAATAAATCTCATGAGATTTGTTTGAGTCTAGGTGAAGATCTTAAGGTTTTAGTGTAAATAGTTCTCGGGTTTAGACAATTGGGGAGAATGACGGAGAGCCATCTGATCACACATTTATTCAGCGGATGGATGAGATTGAGCCACATGAATGGATGGAATGAAAGGGTGGGCTGACGAGGCAGCCACGTGGCTGGCAGCGTCAAATGGTGGAGGACCGCATGGAGACTTCAGAGAGGACGAGGCTAACGTGTCGTCACATGGATAAGTAGTTAAATAGAGGGATTTTTTGTTTAGTTTAAAGTCTGAGCTTTGAAACATAATATCTTCGTGTAGAGAAATCATAAAAATAAAATAAAAATTCATTCTTGCTCAGTGAACATAGGAGAATAATGTGGACTAAAAATAAAGATTATTTGTTGACTCTCTGATTTTTAATGAATTAAATACTCTCTGAAGTATTTTAATTCATTATGATCAAGCATTGCTCACCATTGCTTGAAATCTTTAGGGTTCATTCCTTATGATAGGGGCAATGTTCTCTAGTTTTTCCAAAGTCAGAGAGCATCTTTGTGCTTCTAACCCTAATTTTTAAGTTATGATGGATATTTTGACTTATTTTAATTATATAAATTAAAATAACAATTGGAAAATTATGGGAATTATTTTAGTAGGTTTGTTATGGTCTGAGAAGCTTAAGAAAAATGTCATGATGGTTTGAAAAATTTTGTAAATTTCTACATTTGAATAAGCACATATATCTTG
>NEWO01000139.1:820705-834371 GCA_003013225.1 Phalaenopsis aphrodite
AGGTATAAGTCCCATCTCTTGGAGCTCGAGCTTTTAGTCATAGGATAAAGTTTCTTTCCTTTGACCCTAGGGCTACCGAGGTTCCCGTGGACAACGCAATTCACGAATTGCTGACTGGGGATCTCAGGACGTGTTTGTGTCGACTACCATCATGACCAGGTAGACTTAAGGTCCTAGTAGCTGTGGATGACGGGTCCGTGGTACCCCGACCCAGTTACCTCTACCTTTTAGGATCACTCTACATTCCTTTTTGTTGAGCCCCTTTTGAGCCATGTCTCTCCTTGACTTCGTTGATATCATTTTGACAGCCCGATACCGATGAGCTGCCGCCCATTTGGGATATGACGATTTATCCTCTGCTCTTATGGCCCGGACATGCTTTGACGTGTTTGGATATCCTCGTTAAGATGATTTAGGTTATTCCATGGGCCCCGTGTGTCGATGAGCTGCTATCAATTCGGGATGTGAGAGACTCACTCTCTGCCCGATGGCTTAGCGCGAGCTTTGAAGCATCAGGACTGTTCCCACACGGAATAACCTTCCTTTGAGTACCTATTGCCCCGGGTTCACGATCATCCAAGCGAAACTCCTTTTCTTGAGAGTATTCTTGGGTACCCCCCAAGATGTAATTAACCAAGTGGGATACGTCCCATTGGGAGTGCTCTTGACCCCAGAGCAGGCACCTACACCTGAATCTCTGATTAAGGGTAGTCTACGTAGGTATTCTTTCACGGATATTGGTTTAAGGTGCTTTCGCTCGATCTTGTTTGGGCGGACACTCTTAACCTATCCTTGCGAGGTTTACCGCACGTAGGCTCTCCACGTTTTGTGTTTTCTCTTGTTTGCCACATTGACGTATGTCCCTTCTTATTTGATTCCTCTCCTCTTTGAATCACATATATGATTCGGGAGGGAGATTTATTCGAATGGGGGAAGTATACGATGATCGACAAGCTGGCGACTCCTTCTAAAATAAAAGAGAGAAAAATGAACGAAAATAGAGTGCCAAACTCCACCACTTGCTATCAACATGGATCTATCATAAGAGAAAGTAAAGGCACCAAAAATTTTTCCTACAACATATTATGAAGAAGAAATCATAGAGATAAACCTAAGGAGTGGGAAAGTGTTATCCTCGAGGTCAAATCAAGTAGATAAAGGAAAACAAATAGTAAATTGAGAAGAGCTACCTCAACCTCCGCCAGTGGAAGAACCACATAGCCAATTAATGATCAGAGGATTATATAAAGTTGATTACAACGTGTTAGCTCATCTTAGGAGGTTGCCGACCAAACTAAGCATTTACGATGCTCTGACTTGTCAAAGGAGAAGTGAGATTCTCTAGTTTTAACTTTGTTTAATCCAGAAATTTGCTTAGCTCAGTTGGCCAGCACATCCTTGGATGAAGTTTGTTTGTTAAAGGAACAGCCTGGCATAATTTTCACTAATGAAGACTTGTTGCTCAGTACTACTGACTGCAACTGTCCACTCTATATCTCTGTTAACATTGGAAGATTTATGTTGTTCATAGTTTTGGTAGATCCTAGTACATCACTCAACTTAATGAGTCTAAGGACGCTAGCATATTTGGATATTGAAGCTCAAGAGCTTATAGCCGATAAAATGATGTTAAGACGATTCAACCAAAAAGAAGAAAGAGACCTTGAATCAATTACACTGTTTATGAAAGTTGGAGAATTAGTAACAACTGATAAATTCCAAATCATTGACGTCGAGACCTCTTTCAATGCTCTTCTTGGTTGACTGTGGATTCACGAACACAACATAATTTTGTCATCCATACAATAATGCATTAAGTATTACAAGGAAGGACAAGAACACTTCATCATGGGAGATTTACAATCATTTTCATTTCATGAAGTTGACATTCATGAAGACGCCGCTTACAACGCGCCTCCAAAGAAAACACTCTTCTCTCATGAGTTTGTGACAAATAAAAGTAAAGATTCAGAAGGGTCACAACGGCAAAGCCATTCAACTCCATTTCTGTGATCTTCCACTACTCTATTGCAACCAGTTGGTGGGGGTAGTTTTAGTTCGCACACCCGAGGTCAAGGCCGGGGACATGAACGAGGAAGAATCAATATAATTGCAGGATATACTAGGCCAACCATCAACATTGACATAAAGGAAATTCTTGATGAAGAAAGCTCCAAGGTGGAAATGATGATGATAAAACAGAAGAAGCCACAGTACAAGATATCCTTGGAAGATGTGGAGAAAAGCAAATATGAGGCGATGTATAATCGGATCAACCAATATGCGAATGCCATAACCCTTACTCCAATCCACCCTTAAAAGGTAGAGAGTTTAGAGGTCAAGAAAATCAGTAGCATTGGTTCAAAGCTGATCAAATTTTACCGTGCTTCCTCTGCTACTACTTCTGAAAATCATGTAAATTTAGAAGAGGATTTCAATGAATTAATGGAATTACCTCATGGTTATTTTTATTCTTGTGCACAAAAATTAATTAAATAGGGATATATGCCAAAAACAAATGCTAAAGGATAAGCTACAACTTTTTGAAAAATTGTGGAATGTTAAAAGTCAAACCTATAACTGAAAAAGAGGTCTTGGATTTGGTACTGTAGGACCAGTCGATGACTCAAAATTTTGCAGGGTTATTATTAGCAGATCGGAAAAGGATTGTCTTGATGTAGAGGATGACTCTCAAGTTCATTTATAGGTGATGCCTCACCAAAATTTGAGGAAGAAATTTAGTCAATAGTGGATGAATTAAAAGAAGTCAACCTTGGAGCTCAGAAGCAACCCCGACTTACCTTCATAAGTTCCTTACTCAATGAGGAAGAATCTATTTAATTGACAAAATTATTGTGAGAATTTAAAGATTGCTTCACCTGGAGTTATGATGAAATGCCAGGGTTGTCAACAGAAGTTGTAGTTGAAAAACTTAGGGTGAACAAAGATATGACCCCTGTAAAGCAAGCTCTCAAAAGAATGCACCTCGAGACAGAGCAACATGTCATTGGTGAGGTAAAGAAGTCAATAGAGGCTAACTTTTTCAGAGAAGAGAAATACCCCGCATGGTTAGCCAAAATTGTACCAATTAAGAAGAAAAATGTACAAATCCATGTATGTCTTGACTTCAGGGATTTAAACAAAGCATATCTAAAAGATAAGTATCCATTATCAAAACCAGAATTAATGGTGGACATTGTATCGAAAAATGAGATTTTCTCTTTCATGGATGGATCATCAGGTTATAACCAAATCTATATGGCTCCAGAAGATGCAACACTTATAGCTTGTAGAACACCAATTGGGATCTTTTGCTACACTGTGATCCGATTCGGGTTGAAGAATGTCGAAGCAACATATAAACAAGCTATGACGAAGATCTTTGATGACCTCATCACAACAAGGTGGAGTGCTACATGGATGATTTGATCATCAAGAGAAAACAAAAAATATACCATTTGTAAGATTTGAGGATTGTGTTTGAATGATTACGATAAAATAATCTCAAGATAAATCCCTTAAAGTTCATCTTCGATGTCACCTCCGAGAAATTTCCAAGATTCAATGTTCGTGATCGGGTAATCGAGATCGACCCAAATAAGATTAAAGCTATTTTGGAAATGCCTCCTCGCAAAACCTTGAAACTACTACGCTCCTTCCAAAGAAAGTTGGCATATCTGAGATGCTTTAATTTTAATATCTTAGGTAGGTGTCAACCCTTCTTAGCATTAATTAAAAAGGATGACAAATTTATTTTGGAAGAGAGATGCCAATGGGTCTTCAAGGATGTTAAGCGATATTATATGAAACCACCAATTTTGGCAGCCCATACCTCGGGAAAACCGTTGATAGTTTATATTACGGCCTTAGAGGACTCTCTCGGAGCCCTATTAGCTCAAGTCAATGACGAGGGTAAGGAAAATATGCTCTACTACTTGAGCCACCGTCTAATACAGACGGAGGTAAATTTTCCACGTATTATGAAGCATTGTCTAGCTTTAATTTTTGCTGCAAAAAAGCTTAGGCATTACATGCTCTCATAAGATTATCCTAATTTTAAAGGCTATTCCATTGCAATATTTGATGACACGACCAACACTTTTCGGATGCTTAGCATTATGGTCAATGATTCTATTGCAATTAGATATAACTTTTGTTCCCCACCGCGTTATGAAAGGATAGATTTTAGCAGATTTTCTCACGGCAGATGCACTTCTAGCTGGGTTCCCACTCAAGGATGAATTGCCAAATGAGCATGTACTAGAAGTAGAGCTGTTGAGCGCCAAACATTGGGAAATGTACTTTAATGGGGCTTCTACAGCTAGAAAGGACAAAGGATGAGGAACATTTATACCGGGCAAAGCAGGAATTGGTCTGATTTTCATCACGCCAGATAAGGACATGTTAGGATTCCCATACCACCTGATAGAGTTATGTACAAATAATGAAGCAGAATATGAAGCACTAATCACTGGATTGGAATTGGTAATCTCAATGGATATAAGAGATATTACAATCTATGGAGACTCACAACTCGTTATCCAATAATTCACTAGACAATATAAGATTTTTAAGCTTAATTTAACAGAATATCATCAGTACGCAATGAAGCTACTTGAACAGATTCCCAATGCAACTGTATATTGGATTCCTTGAGGAGATAACACCTATTTTGATGCTTTAACAAAACATGCCAAGGTATTGGCATGTCCCTTGGAGGATTCCGTTGATAATACAGTACAAGGGCGTCATGTTCTATCTCGGATCGACTTGGACAATCTACATAAGCTTGAAAAAGGAGAAGGGATGATGGATGCAGTTGCTACCATCAATGAAGACTGGAGCATGACATTGATAGAATATTTGTAAAATGAAAAGCTACCATAGGATAAGTCTGAGGCATATCACAACACAAGAAGAGTTATGTCATATGCTCTAGTGGGTGATGTCCTCTATAGGAGATCATTCGATTAGATGTGACTTAGATGTTTGAGCAGAGTTGAAGCACAAAATATTATCAAAGAAGTTCATGTAGGATTGTGTGGAGCTCACCAGTCAGGACAAAAAATAAAAATGAAGAACAAGAGACTCAGATATTATTGATCAGCGATGATATTCAATTGCATGGATACAACTAGAAGGTGACACCCTTGCCAGGTGCATGGTGTGGTCTTATATGAACCACTGAATGTGCAACACCCAATTGTTGTCTCGTGGCCATACAAGTGTTGGAGCACAGAAATAATAGGTATGATAGACCCTCCATCCTCTAAGGGACATAGATTTATTCTTGCCGTTATGGATTACTTCTCAAAGTAGGTAGAGTCAGCGCCGTTAAGAGAGGTTACAACATAGCATGTTCTACAATTTTTTAAAAGCCAAATCCTATACCGTTTTGGTGTACCGCGCAGAGTGATTTCTGATAATGTGACAGCTTACAAGAGCACAAAAACCAACAACTTCATCAAAAGACATGGGATAGAATGGAGGTACTCTACAATTTACTATATGAAGGCAAACAAACTAGTCGAGGCCATCAATAAGATGCTCGTGCCAATCTTAAAGAATACATTGGACAAAAATAAAAAAGATTGGCGTAATAAACTATTAGAGGCTATGTGGGCCTTCTAGACAACGTTCTGAACTCCTACTCAATGTCACCCTACGAGCTCGTGTACAGGTTTGAGGCTGTGCTGCTATAGAAAGTTTAGACTCAATCTCTCAGAGTCGTCATTGCCAACCAAATTATATTAGAAGAAAGTGCAAAGCTCAAACTTGAAGAATTATAAAGTCTCGAGGGGAAACGACTAGAAGCACATCAACATTTGGAACTTTACCAAGCATGTATGGTGCAGGCTCACGATAAATTGGTCCCCTTAAAGGCGTTCAAAGATGGTGACCTTGTTCTCATTCTTAAAAGACTTATTCTTCTGCACCGTAAGATAGGTGGAAAATTCGAGCCAACTTGGGCGGTACCATTTGTCATAGCGAAGGTCTATTCCGGAGGAGCTTACAAGCTAGTGGATTTCCGAGGTGAAAGACCTGTGCTATCGGTCAATGGTCACTACTTGAAGATATACTACCAGACGTGACGCTGTTTGAAATTGACTTTCTTAAATTTTGATTGTTCTGGGTTATTTATTTGGCCAAGCATCTATGATTGGGTCCTAAATTTTGTAATAAAATTAACCTTAATAAATGAAAATTTTGGAATTTGTTCACATTAATTTCCTCTTTTTTTCTCTAATTTTAAAATTCCATTAAATTAAAATAAATTAAATGAGAAATTTGCTCTCGTATAAATTAAAAATTTTATTTAATAATTGCTTCATTTTTATTCTTGTTCATTTTGAATATTAGCGCACTGATGGTTTTCTGTCTCCTGCAAAAAAATGTCGGGATGTAAGCTGATCTTCAGTTTTATAGATGGCTCAAATCACGCAATGAATAGAGAAAGGGCAGCTGAGGGTGCCATCATAGAATTTGACTTATACTTGGTAAAAAGTCTATAATTACTATTACAGATTCAGTTCACAACACAACGTAAAAGTCTTTTACTATAACAAGTTTCAAATAAGAGCACATCCCAATACAAACAGAAACAACAAACAACCACAAAAAACAAACTAAAGTAGACTCATAAAACATCAATCTTCATCTACATCATCTTGATCATCTGATTCTTCTTCTTCTCCTTCTTCTTAATCATCATGAATGGGAGTATAGGGAGTGAAACTGGGGAAAGTAGGAAAGTCCACATTAAATTCACCACGAAGGTGTCTTTCAATGCCATTTTCAAAATCAATTTCATGTTTAACACTCCTCTGTTGATATTCATCATTATATGCATTCCTTGCTCCTAACTCTTGCAACTGAGTTTGAATATTTACTACATCCATCTGTTGAATCATCAGTTGATCCATAATACCTTCAAGTGATATAGACCTAGAAGTAGGTTTCCCTGCAGTAGATGTAGAGGGCCTATCACTTCTTCCACTTCTATACTCAACAAATTATTCTACTCTCTGAATCACATGTCTCTCGATCGGATTTTGTGGTTGCAATCTCTCTTCATTTTTATGTGATTCTACTCCTGATTGTTCATATAGAGTAAAAATTAAGGCATGGTATCCCAATCCACCAGCTGTAGAACTACCAGAAATGTTTTGAGCATGTTGAACTATAAGTGCACCCACATCTATTACCTTCATGTTCTAAATGCAATAGTTGAGTACAACTCTATCTTTAGTAACATCACTCAAATGATTTGTTGGCAATAATCTGGCAGAAATGAAGTGGTGCCACATTTTTGACTGAACCGTCAACATGGAAGGAGGGAAGTTAACAATGTTATTATTCTTAATCTTCCATTCCCCTCTTCCGTCAGTCAAAAATGCAATCACTTCCTCTAAAGATGAATTAGTCATCACAAATGCAACATATTCATTGAAAAATACACCCCTCAAACCATAAAAAAGTATTGATCCAATCAACAATAAATTCAACTTGTTACCTCTAACTAAGATGTGATCTTCAGTAGTGAATCTTAGGTTTACATAAAACTCTCACACTATCGAGACAATTGCTACGGTAGTGAAGTAGCAGAATGCTTCCCAATTGTTGGCTAGAATCAGTCTTTCGAACTCGCCACCCGGGTTTGCAAACACTCACTCTTGGATCATTCTCTTAGCCTCCATTTTAGTATTGTAACTATGTTGGGCTTTAAAACTAACAAATCTTTGTGCGTCAAACTCCTCAGACATCCTTCCTCTCTTAAGTCAGAGAGCCATTTGAGAATTCTACAAAAATCTAATATAGTCCAAATAAATTACTAAATAAAAAATTTAACTTCTCAAGTAATATTATTTAGTACGAAACTTTTCACTCTGAGTTTTCTTCAAGTATTTTCATCAAAAATCACAATTTTTGAATCTCCCAAAATCCATGGTGAAAATTAAAAAATGAAATCAATAGTTTTTAGCCTTCGAATCCTTTTCTTTCACCTCCAATGTGATACCCTAGACCAAAGTCTTAAGGTAGAAAATGTCTCAAGCAGCGAAAATAGAGTTTATTCATGCAATTTCATGGTTTTTTAGGAACTATAGTGTGTTCGGACCATTGGTGCATCATGTGCCAAGGCTCTGTAAATTGGCACATCATGCACCAATCTGGCGCATTATGCGCCAAAGCTCAAAATTTTTAAATTTCTGTTTTTGTTGAAATCTGCTCTGTAACGCTTTATGTCAACCACTATTTGACTGAAATAAACCATTCAAAATATATATAAACATCACACTAACACCAAAATTTCATAAACAACAAAAAACTCACATATATATATATAATCCGTGCAATTACAAAATAACATTTTTCAAGCTTACAAACATCAAATTCAGTGTTCTAAAGCAAAACAACATCCTAACACTAATATCTAAACATCAAAATTCAAAACGTAAACATATATTATGTTCATTAAAAAGGAAATGCAATCCAACACAACAAACTAAAACAAACAGTACTGCACAAAACATTTCGTGCATATATTAAGATCAAACAAAATCTTCACTATTGTCCTCCTGGATATCTCTCATCAATTGGTAATGCACATTCATATTGTAGAAGGGTCGAAATGGAAATTCATCAGTTGAATTTTCCTCCCCACTCCAAGCATGTTTCTTGAGCATACGCACCAATCCAACTCAATACGCCCTATATGTCTGAAATCTTTCTTTAGTCTCCAATCTAGATGATCCATCATTTCAGTAATTTCCCTATCACGTGCATCAGATTTGATCCTAGAGAAAATATAATTGTGTAAATTGTATAATTTTGACTCCTTTTTACAACAGTGCCAAAAACTTGATGTGGTATTTTATGAATAATAATGTTAAGCACTTAATATTGGGATTCTAAGTAAGTATACGTATCATTATCAAGTAAGATAAGAATTTTTATTTAAGTCCCAAATATCGATCCCACGAGGAAGGTTTAAATTTCAGCTGATAAATTAAATAGAAAATTCACGAAATAAAACAAAATTATTATCAATAATTTTGAATGTTTAAGATACTATCAAAACTAAATTATTAACTATTATGAAGATTTTAATGCAATGTTTAAAATATTAACTACTAAACTATGTTTATGTGATGAAGTTTTCTAATATGAAAAAACATCTTTCCCACTACAATGAGTTTTTGGTGAAATGAGATGAGATAAAAGGTTTTAATTTCTATGTGCCAAGTGGGAGCAATTTGAATTCTCTACCCTCATTCAGTGTCATAAAAAATCATTGGTTAACCTTAAGTTAAGTCCCTAAATCTATGGCTAGGGTAGGAGGATACTAGCTCCCACTCCAAAGCTCTCACTTCCCTTCCCCTGAAGGCTAACTTTCACTTTAGTTCTTTTACTAAATCCATGGCTAGGCTAGGAGGATACTAGCTCCCACTCTAGAGCTCTCATTTCCCTTCCCCTGAAGGCTAACTTTCACTTTAGTTTTTAAACAATAAGATCAAATCGGGCATTCTAGTCTGTCACCCTAAAAATCTCTAATTCTACACCCAACAATGTTTATGTCCCTATTTATTTGTATTGAATTCCATGAATGAAATACTCCTTCATGGATTTAAATGTGATTCTCACTCTATTATAGAACTCATACTCCATTTCTCGGATCATATGTTTCACAACATATTTTAACAATTCAATTGACCAGATCAAAAAGTAAATTAAGAGCGGAGTTGAAAAACCATCACAATTTATTTTGTATTTTAACATTGGCACATCCAAATTAACTCTTCATTTCACCATATCTCAGAGTAGGGAGAAAGATAAAGGAAAATACTCAAACTTCATGAGAAAGATACAAAAAAACACAAATTTCATATATAAAAGAAAGTTCATACAACAATAATAAACAAACAACACTTATCTGAAACTCTTTCTCAAAGCAAATCTCTTGTAGCCTCTCTTATAAAATGCAGGAATAAGAAATCTCTCACTTCACTCCCTCTCCAACACTCTTAGAGAAGAATTCACACTTAAACTCACCACAAAAATTAAAAATTATAAGGAAAATAAATCAATAATTGTATGGAATGGCATGGAAGGAAGTAAAGTGGCACAAAGGGGAGTGAAGAAAGACTAAGAGCAAGCAGTGGAGTGCAAAAAGGTGTGAAAAGGTTCTTTTCTAATCAATCCAAAAACTCTTCAAAAAGCATCCAAATTTGTCAAATCTTCTAAAAACAGAGTCTGCATTGACATTGGTACCGTCAGCGTCCATGCTAGAACTGTCGGCGTCAGTGGCCTTTTAATTAAATCCTTGTTCTCTATTAAACGACACCGTCGGCTCTGAATAATTTTTCAAAAACTCCACTTTAACTCCAAATTTTATCCTTTTTTGTTTTCATTTTGCTCTAAGTCCTAAAAATCAATAACCTACAATAAAACATGAAAGATACTTTCATTTAAAGTGCAATATCACAAAAAATGAGTATAAAATATGGGTCTAAAATTCATATATTTTTGGTGTATCAAAATTTTACACATCTTTTTCTATCTTCTTGATTCTTTTTGAAAGTGCACTTGAGTTGTAGTAGGGCTGAATAGAAGATGAATTCTAAGATTCTCATTCCATCGGTACATTCATATCATTTTTATTTCCCATTCCTATAGAAATGAAGTAGACTTTTGGATCCATCGGCTTCCTAGGAAGTAGCACTTTTTCCCAACTTTCATATGGTACTTGTGATGGACTACAAAGTTAGAAGATAGAGGATGCATGACCCAGTACAGTTGCAGATCCATTTATAATAAAACCTAATACTGATTTCACAGTAATAGCTCCAACATCAATAGGTTTTTCAGTTTGAATGTAATAATTTAGAATGACACTCTCCTTAGTGACCTTACTAATTTTCATGGTAGGCAGTAACTTTGATGAAATAAAGAAGTGTCATGATTTTGAAACTGGGTTTAAAAATAATTATAAAAAACATACATTTCTATCATCTCTGTTCTCCCAATTAGCATCTTTATTTGTAAGAGCGCAGTAGAGCTCATTCATATCCTCTCTTGTAGGTGTAAAGTTTTCATAACGGTTGATAGGAACATTTTCAATCATAAAAATCTCATTTATTCTCGAAGGAGTGAACTCCAAAAACCTGCCTCACATGTAAACCATTCCTTGGATGATCCCATGAAGATGTGCATAAAATTCTCTTAATACGGGAACAACAACAACAGTAGTGTAGCAAAGCACTTCCCAATGCCTTTGCGGAATAGTCTCTTCTACTCAAGTATTCAACGTAATTGAATCTTTGATTCACCAATCCCCTTTTTTTTATAAGCCTCTTTTTATTAGAACTCGATCATTTAATTTCTATGCATCAAAACTGACGAACTTACTCCAGTTAAAAATTCCAAATCTAGTGATGTTTATAGAGTGGGAAGCCATAAGAACTGAAAAATGGTGATTCCCTTATTTTTCCCCTTAAAATATGATTTGGAGTCAGTTTTTAGAGTTATATGGAGAAGAAACCGTCAAAAACCACCATTTAACATGTTTTAAACATTTTCTGACCCGCGATGTATCATGAGCTAGCTCTCTAGAAAGTGGCGCATCATGTGCCAGCTCTAGAACTTTCACCATTTAGATTTTAATCCAATAAATTCTCAATTTTTCCATAAAATTAGGAAAATAAAGATGTTTCTAAATATTTTATCAAATACACAGACTGAATAAAGACATAAACATAGATATAAATGAAATATCTCAAACAAATTAAACTAAAAAACAATCTAGCCAACACATAAATGGGTTGCCTCCCACAAAGCGCTTGGTTTAATGTCATCTGCTTGACATTCCCAGTCTTATTTTGGATGACCCAGCATTACTGACTCTTTAAAAGTTGGTTTTTGATCATCAAACTATGATTTCAATCTGTGCACATTCACTTTAAATATTCTTCCAGTCTCGAGGTCTTCAATATTAACTATCTCATAGGGATAGACTTTTATAACTTTGAGTGACCATTTCCACATAGACTTCAATTTTTCAGGAAATAATTTTAATCTTGTATTGTATAATAAAACATTTTGTCTAGGTTCAAATTCTCTTTTTTATTATCTTTCAATCATGCCATTCTTTCATGTTTTCCTTATAAATCCTCACATTATCGTAAGATTCATTTCTGATTTGCTCAAACTCATTCAATTGAAATAATCTTTTCTTCAAAACATCTTTCTAATTGAATTTGAATTAATTAATAGCCTACTAAGTTTTATGCTCAAGTTCAACTGGCAAGTGACAAGTCTTCCAAAAAATTAATTTATAAGCGGTCATTCCTATACGTATCTTTTAGGTTGTCCTATATGCCCATAATATAATATCTAATCTAGTAAACAAATCCAAATTACTATAACTAATACACTTTTCCAAAATTCTCTTAATTTCTTAATTAGATACTTGTGTTGAACAACTCTTCTAAGGATGATAAGCAACTGCAACTTTATGCACTATATTATATTTTTCCACCAATCTTGCAAGGGTTGCATTTCTAAAATGAGATCCTCCATCGATAATGATTACTCTTGGCATTCCATATCTTGTAAAAATATTTTAATCAAAAATTTTGAAACACTACTAGCATCACATCAAGGTAAAGCAATTGCTTCCGTCCATTTTGAAATGTAATCCACTGCAATCAATATGTATATATTTCCGAATGGGGTATAAATGGTCCTATAAAATCCAATCTCCATGCATAAAAAATTTCAATTTCCAAATTAAAATTTAAAGGCATTACATTTCTTCTTTAAATATTACCTACTTTCTGCCACCGATCAAATGTTTTGATATATATATTAACATCTCTAAATAGAGTAGTGACCAAAGGAAATTATGTTGAGATTTTCATACATATTTTATACTATTTTTTAATGATATTGCACTTTAAAGAAAGGTATTTTTGATGTTTTATTGCAGGAATGATGAATTAGGGTCATTAGAGCAAAAAAATGCAAAAAGGAGCGAATTTGGAGCGAAAAGAACAAAAATGTAGAGATTTGAACTAGGCCGCCGACGGCGCCCTTGACCCCGCCGACGACAAGTTTTTCCCGAGACTACATGAAAAAATTCTTCAGAAGCCTGCCGACAATGCCATCGACCCCGCCGACGGTGAGATCGACAGTTATGCCTACTAAAGCGTTGGATAAGGCCAAATTTTGAAGGGATGCTTAGGCAACTCTTGGGAAAGCTCATCCACAACTTTAAAAGAACATTTTTGGCCAAAAATTAGAGAGTCTAGAGGCCTTGGAGGTTCCATTAGTATAATTACTCGAGTTCCAATATTGTGAGGAATTCTTCGAGAGATTGTATGAGTGGAGGGAAAGTGAGAGATTTCTTCCTCCTTGCTACTTCAAAGAGGAATTCTGTGTGCTGTCAAGAAAGGAAGAGATCCAGAGGAACTTCGAGGAGTGCTCTTGGGGAGAAATTAGAGACAAGTTATTTACTTGTTGTAGTTTGTATGACTTCGATTTTATATATGAATTCTGAGTAGTTTTCTCTGTCTTTCTTCTTGTCTCGAGATTTGTGAAATGGTGATTTGAATTGGTGAAGCCATGAAAATGTTTAAGAAATTGTGATGATTTTTTCACTTCGATCTTA
>NEWO01000139.1:835926-859451 GCA_003013225.1 Phalaenopsis aphrodite
GTTTGCTACGATATCAAAGATATTAGATCATTAAGGGATGAATTATTCTTCAACACCTCCCATGATGCAAGAGAATTCATCTGGGCAATTTGTGGATGTTCAACCTTCATATGAGAACTTAAATGCTATTAATAGACCAAACAACCCATATTCAAACTATTATAACCCTAGCTGGAAGAATCATCCAAATTTTAATTGGAATAATAATTCTTCTACAAATCAACAATGGGCAAACAACCCAGGGAACCCATTAGGAAATTCATCCAACCACGAAAATATTAACTATAGACCTTCTTATCCTCCAGAACTTAATAGTAAAACTCAAATTAAGGAGAAGAAGTTGTCTATGGAAGATCTGATATTAGACATGGGTCAACAATTACATAATCAAAGAAATCAATTACAAATTCAAGGAAAACAATTACAAAATCAAGGAACTGCTATTAAGAATATTGAAAACCACTTAGGGCATATCACTACTGCACGTAGTAACTGAATATTAGGAACTTTTTCCTAGTAATGTGGAACCAAATCCTAAAGACCAAGGAAAAAACATATCAAAGCAATACAATTACTAAGTGGAAAAGAATTGGAAATAAGGATGCAAAAAGAAACAGAAACTGAAAAAGAGAGTGAACAACGAAAAAGAAACGGATCATGAATAACCAGATTTAGAGTATCCATTTACACCAATGAAAATTACTGTGGAAAAACCTTCACCACCATTTCCTCAAAGATTGAAGCAACACAAACAGAATAAACAATTTTCCAAATTTTTAGAAATTCTTAAGAAATTAACAGTAAACATTCCCTTCTTAGAAGCTTTAGAGCAAATGCCCAATTATGTGAAGTTTATGAAAGATATTCTGAATAAGAAAAGGAAGTTCACGGATAATGAAACTGTTGAACTTAGCAAAGAGTGTAGTGCAATTATTCAGAAAAAGCTTCCTAAAAATTTAAAAGATCCTGGCAGTTTCACTATACCGTGTGCGATAAGTGAAAAATTTTATGGAAGGGCTTTATGTGATTTGGGAGCCAGCATTAATCTTATGCCTCTATCAATTTTCAAAAGATTAGGATTAGGTGAAGTCTCACCTACATCTGTAACTCTACAGTTTGTGGATAGTTCAGTTACATATCCTAAGGGAGTAATAGAAGACGTGTTAGTAAAAGTAGACAAATTTATCTTTCCTATGGATTTCATTGTTTTAGATATGGAGAAAGATAAACAAATACCTATCATTTTAGGGAGACCATTTTAGCTACTGGAAAAGCTATGATAGATGTTCAAAAAGGAGAATTAACTATGAGAGTTAATGATAAAGAAGTGACTTTTAACTTTGTGAAATCTATGAAATACCCTGCTGTTGAAAGAGATAATGAATGTTTTCGCATAGAAATTATTGAACATCTACTAAACGAACATTTTAAAGAACATTTTGAAGACAAAAAACATTTTGAAGAAGAAGAACATTTTGAAGATAAAGAACAATTTGAAGAGAATGACGAAGTTATTTTGGGCGAATTAGAAAATGAAAAATTAGATTATGTTCAGGAAAGATTTGAGATGTTGGATATTGTTGACTTCATTTTTGAGGTCTTCTTTTTCATTCTTTAGATACCCTAGGATCTAGCCTTAAGATTCCTCTATTTTGACTCTCTTAGAGGACTAGACTGGGACCCACACCCCTTTGAAATTCAAGCCATTTCTTTGCTCTTTGCAGTCTCATATGGATGGTTTCAGATCCTCAATATTCAATTGAGCGATAGAAAAGCTGACATATTGAAACTCAAATTGAGCTCCTATAGAAATTTGAAAGACGTAGGTGGACATCGTGGCTCGTGAAAGGTTTGACTTGCCACAATGAGCGATATGTTTGACTTTGGTCGTCACTTACGTGAGGACCGGTCAATAATATACTCGCTAAACGACTCCGATCGGTCCAAAATAATTTCGTTTGTCGTGCCACCCACGAATTAAAATTAATTTGGCTCAATCACCGACGACTTTGTCCAGATGACTCTGAATGATGAAACGGACTGCGCTATTGCGTCCAAGATATCGATTTTAGCTAGGGAGGACACTCATTTTTTTAGGGCTCCGAGCGCGAGTGGATCACACAAAATTTAATATTCTATTAAATTTTTATTTAAAAAATATATATATTTGATAAAGTTTTTTTTTTTATAAAAAAATAATCTTTTAAAACCTAATTCTTACTTCCCTGCTCGCGCCTCTATTTTCCTTTGCCCTAGCTAAAACCCCTTTCCCTCCTCTCTTTACCGAATCTTGGAGATCCCTTGCCGGTCTTCCGGTCATCTCCTCCCTTTCCGAGCTCTCGTCGTCGATAGCCTCATCAGTAGCCGGTTTGTAATGGTTTTTCCTGCTCAAATGAATCTGGTAACCCTCTATTTCGAATCTTGATGAATTTCTTTGCCCTTTGAGGTGGTTCTCGTTACCTCCCTTTTCTCACCGTCGGTGAACCCCTTCGCTCTTGTCGGCTATAAATATCCCTTTGAGGGAAGCATTTGGGCGGGGGGATTTTTTTGTGGAGGATTCAGGGAAATATAGTTTGAGAGCTTATTCTTTGTTGGGAGTTTTCTGTTATAAGGTCTTCTTACTCTTCTTGTTCTTGCGTTAGTAAGAAGTTAAGGTCAGGTGTCATTCACTTCTAGAATGCAGTTATTTTCTTAGTCGTTCATGCGATAACTTCTTTTGGACTATGAGATTGATTGATCAAATGGAAATGATATTTTAGTTTGATTGTCTCTTTGATGATGAAATAAAGTTCTCTCATGAAAATCTATCTTACGGCTGCCTTTATTTAATTCATGCTGGAGATAATGCTGTAGATTTTAGAAGTTTGTTGGAAGACACATTCAAACTTTCAGTAAATGTTCGAATTCTTTTGATTATTGTTTTCTTGCATGCATTGCTTTAACATGGAGACCTTGGATTTACTTGATTTATGAGAGATTCTATTTTTTTTAGTTCATTAATTGGGCATTCAGTTTTTTTTTATCTTGAAGGTTTTGTTTTGGGCCTCTCGACTTTTCTCTGTTTTGAAATGAAGGTTTATGAATTTACTTAGTCTTGGGGGCTCGATTTATGTTTCCTGCAGTTCTCTTTATTTGAACTTCTATATTGAAAATATTTTAGTGATTGAGTATGGTCTCTGTATTAGGCTTGATTTTGGCTCGTTGGAGGTTTATTCTTTTGGTCATTTGCTAGGCTCGATTTAGGCTTGTGATGGATTCATTTTAGCTTAAAATTAAGTCAGTTTTTGAGGAAATTATATCATACTCTTAGCCATTTGCTGGGCTCGGTTTCGGTTCGGTGGTGGATTGATCTTTGTTCACTATCTGGATTCATTGGCTAGTGGTTTTCCTTATTGCATAAGCTTTATAAGAAGAATTTTTTTAGTTGTTGAGCCTCACGAGCTGCGGTTTCTTTGCTAAATTGATTTAATGTTGATGCTTTAAAATAAGATGGTTAGGGCCTTTAGTTTTTTCTTTTCGGTTTTTCTCCTATTCGAGATATATTCAAACGGCTTCTATTTGATTTTGGGGCTCTAAGGAATTTGATCTTAATGTTCAGATTTTGATTATTGCTAATTGTTAAGGGTTTGGTTTTGGCTCTTCTTGTTGCCCCTATTTATATATATGTTGAAGATCTTTTTTTCTTTTTTTTTTACCTATTAGGTGCTCGATTTTGGCTCTTCTTGCTGCTCCTATTTAAATATATGTTGGAGATCATTTTTTTTTCCTATTAGGTACTCAGTTTTGGCTTATTGCTGTCCCTTGTTCAACTACGTGCTGGAAATCGTATCTTGGTTTTAAAATATTGTTTGGAAGCCAGGGTTCCTAGCTTCTCTTGATGCCTTTTTCAAAACTAAATTGGGAAACGATATTTTGGCTTTGAAATTCATTTAAGAGCCACGTTCTTGTACCTCTAACCGTTTTCATTTGAAACGTTCTTTTTTTTTAGATCTAAGTATAGGCTTTGAACAATTATTTAGGATTTGGTTTCGACTCCTAGACTTTATTGCAGTTCAGTTTCGATCCATACTCTTTGTTGGAATCTGATTATTATTCCTACTCTTTGTTGCAGTTCGGTTTCGATTCCTGCTCTTGGTTGCGGTTCAGTTTCGATTCCTACAATTATTTGGGATTTGGTTTCGATCCCTGCTCTTTGCTAGAATTCAATTATTGTTTGTATTCCCTGTTGTGGTTCAGTTTTAATTCCTGCTCCTTGCCAGAATTTACTTTTTATGGTTTGAAAAAATATATATGGAACTTGGTTTCTGCTCTCTTTGCTTCCTTTTGTTTAAATACTTGTTGGAAACCATTTTTTGGTTTGAGAAGTATATTTGGGGCTCGGTTTTTACTCCCTTTGCTTCCCTTTGATCGAACGTATGTTGGAAATTATTTTCTGGTTTGGAAACTACATATGAGGCTCTATTTTTTGTCCTACATGCTGTCCCGTATTTGAATAACAACTGGAAATTATTTTTTGATTCATAAATTATGTTTGGGACTCGGTTTTTGCTTCCTTTGCTTCCCTTTGGTTAAACATGTGTTGGAAACTATCTTTATGATTTGGGAACTAATTTGGAATTGCAGCTTTTGTTATTATTGCTGCTCTTAGTCGAACATATATTGGATTAATATTCTTTGGATTTTAAATGCTTATTTGGAGATGCAACTTTCCATTCTTCTTACTACCTCTATTTGAAAGCATATTGAGATCAATTGTTTGATTTTAAATAAATAGATAGGGGCTGATTTCTTAGCTCATTGCCGCTTCATTCAAATACATAAAATGAAGGAATATTTTTTATTTGAATGCTTGTTTTGGAATTGTAATTCTCGTACCTTTCATTGTCCTATTTGAATACATAAGTTGAAACTTGGGAGGAATATTTAGTTAATCCTCAAAGTATTGTTGGAATTGGTTTTCTGGTTACATAAATTTCATGAGTTTGAATTTGATAATATGAAGATTTAAGCATATTTATCTTTGCAAAGTTGATAGAGCATGTAATGATCATATGTACAAATTTATGTTTCGAACTTAAAGGTAGAAGGTGGATGTATGGAAATGCTTAAATAGATACTCCTCTCATTTCTATTGATCCAGAATGTACAAAATTTGTTGAATGAGCATATGAGATATCAGGTGGTTTATTAGTTCGAGACGAGGGGTAACAGGCGATGACGCAAAGATCCATTTGACAGCTTTGTTCATAGCTGAAATATAAAATCAATATTCAATTAGTGTGATGCCTTTTCACCCTTAGATCGTTAACAGCTCTAACCCTTTTCCAAAAGTTTCGAGAATCGGTAATTACAAAAGGATAGATACTACAATCATAAAAGCACGGATACTACAATCATAAAAGCACAGATATTACAGACACCCATACAAATACTATACTCACGAAAGAACAGATACAACACTACACTGTAGACACCATATCCTGACTAATACATGCATACATTAGATATCACCTATACGTACATTTTATACATCACATAGTACATCTTGCACACCACATACAGATACACCACATATTTTTGTTTAGTGGACCTAAGTATTATCATATCACCTTTTTATACTACAAACACTATATCCAAACACTACATTCTGCATGACAGATCCTACACTCACATACACATACACTACACTTCGATAAGTTCAGATACTACTCTTCATGTATAGGTGCATTACATTTTGAGGAGTTCAAATACTACTCTATTCACATATTCACTAAATGATAGAGTTTAAGGCTGTTTGACTATAGGGGTGATTTGTTGGTGGCCTCTAGTTGATGTTGATAGGTTGATCTCGATATATCAGTTCCTTGTGGGACCAAGATAGAGAGAAAACAGGTCTAGTCTGAGCCTATCCCCAAATTGAAATCTAATATCCCATTTTGAAACTTTCATATGCTCATCATTTAACCTTTCCTTCATAATTTGCAAATGTTTACCTAACCCATTTATATCATACAATTGCAATCTGTTTTGAAGCTTTAGCAGAATTTGATCAGGTACGCTTTTATTTATTTAATTTCCATACTTTATTTTTTGAATATTTTCTTTTATTTTGTATCGTACTATACTTCGCTATATATCTCATGCATTTTCCTATCACCTCTTGTAGCAGAGTCTTTTCTTTTTGTCTGTTCTTGTTGTACTGTATACATTTACCAGTATTTATATGCCTTAGTTGCTACCTTTCTAGTATATTAGTGTAATCCCCTAGGATATGCAATTCAAGGCATGGTTTTTTTTATTATTATTACTCTTTATTCTCTCTCTCCTCTTCTTGGAACGAGACGACGATGCGATCGGTTGATGATTCATCTCCGGACAACGGTCGAGACAACAACTGAAGTCAAAAGGATGAGCTTATGCAGAATCTTGATAAATTTAAATAACATACCTATAGGACGCTGAGGTTGTTTGTTTGGTACGCGTAAATCCTCTCATTTTCTTTTAGGACTTTCTACGATTTTCATATCGTACGATATAAGTTCTAAACTTCTTTTTAGGCTTTCTGTGGTTGTTGTCTGGTACGACATAAATCCTCACATTTTCTCGGGCTATTTGCATATGACATACAAATATAAGTCCTGAACATCTAAATAATTTGCAGGACTGAAACATCAAATAATTTCTCTTTCAAAGATGTAAAGCCAAACTATAGATTAGTTTGAGATTTTACTGAATCTTCTTCAGTATCTTAGACATCTCCTTCTTATCATTCCATTGGATTCTTAAAAATAACTATTCCTATTTGAACCTATCCCATTTGATTTTTCCTATGAACAATCGTAAAAACTTGAACGTTGAATTCTTGAAGATAAATCCTCTGATCATTGTCGAGAGTTTTCTTAGGTGATTTTGGTTGTCTAAGATGTAATTAACTATAGGGGCTTGCTCCTATAGGGAATTTAAGAACCCAGATTAATCTAAACCCTATCTAATATGTATATTAAATAGGGGAATTTGTCGGCTAAAAATTTCACAGACCAAAATATCCCTTACTGAAAAAGAAAAAAATTCTATGTCTGAGGACATCATTTGACACTCCATATTTAATGCAGCACATAATTCTAAGAAACTAGATAGGTGTAAATTAGGATCTTCAGTAAGTGTTCCTCCAAATTGATTGTTTTGTATCATTTGGGTAATAGTAGGTTTAAGTTCAAATGAATTAGCAGCGACAGTAGGATTTTGAATACTCAAATGAATTTCATCTACTGTAGGATTTACATAATCTTTTAAAGGTCTCTAATGATGTTCATTTTCATTTCCAACATTATTTAAATTACAAGTCATTTTGCTAAATTGATATTTCTCCTTTTGTTGTTTTCAAATTTTTCTAATAATTTTTTCTAACTCAGACTCGCAAAGTACTAAATTTTCAGATCTTACACTACGCATAAACTGAATAAAGAAAGTAATTTAAAAAAAACAAACACACTAAAATAAGAAAATGTTCAAATTAAACTACAAAAACACTCTTCCCTTTTTTTTAAATAAAATAAAGTAAAATAAAAATATTTCGTGTTACTTCCCCGTCAATGGTGCCAAAAACTTGGCACAGATATCTATATATGCAAATATTTGTTAAGTTGACACCACTTAACGACGCCAAAAACTCGATGTAGGCAGATTTATAATACATATGTAATATAATCCTAAAAAAATATTTTTGTAAATATAATTTTTCCTTTAAAACTCTTTTTAAATTGCCAAATCTTACCTAAATATTAGAGCAAATATAGGTATCATTCAAGTAATAAAGGGCTCTAATGGAGTCCTTGATATCGATCCCATAGGAAAGTTGGAAATTCCTAAAGTAAATCATGGAAATTATTTGATAATAAAAATAAAAAATAAAAGTAAAGTGCAAAATTTGAAAGTTGACTACTCATGTGAATGCTAATTACAATGTGGATGTAAGATTATAGAAATTAAACTAAACTAAATACTATACTTTCAAAAGTAAAATTGCAAAAATTAAACAAAGTTTTTGTTGTGATGGAAAGTTTAAATTTAAGAAAGTATCCTTCCCATTTACAATGAGTAAATGGTTTGTGAAGAAATTGAAATTATATGAAAAAATATATATATAAATTATTTTGTGCCAAATATAAGAAATCCTATTCTTTACCCTCTTCCGAGTGCAATAAAGAATATTGACTAATCCAGAGTTTGGTCCCAAATTCCATGGTTAGGCTGGGAGGATACCGGATGTCACTCCAGAGCTCTCACTACTCCCTCCCCTAAGGAATAACAATCTCGCATTAATTTCCAATCAACTGAAGCAAATTGGGTGTTTTAATCAGTTACCTTAAAATCTCCAATTCTACATACAGCTAAAGTATATTTCCCTATATATTTACACCCAATCCCACGGATGACATACTCTCCCATGAAATAAAATGTGATTCTCCCTATGTTGTAGAAATCATATCTCATTTAAGAACATATGTCTCTGAACAAGTTTTAACATTTCAATTGGTCAGATCAAAAAGTAAATGAAGATCGGAGTTCAAATCATCACAAATTATTATCATTTAAAACTGTAAAAAATAGAATCAATTCTTCACTAAACCATATCTTTAAAGTAGGGGGAAGGATAAAGAAGACTACTCATAATTCATGAGAAGGATACGATAAAACACGAATTTATATTTAAAAAATAGTTTATAAAACAAAAGAAATAAAAATACAACTTACCTTACAATCATTCCCAAGCAAATCCCTAGAAGTTTTCTCCAAGCCCTTATCTCATTACAATCACTCCCAATTCTCTCTTAAAAATGTAATGAAGAAGAAATCTCTCACCTTTACTTGCCTCTTACAATCTTAGAAGAAATTTTCCTCTTCTCTCTCTCTCTCTCTCTCTCTCTCTCTCTCTCTCACGCCACACCCCAAAAGTTCTTCTTTTCATCCCCCCTTAGCCTCTTCAAGTCTTCTTATTTTATTTTAAGCTGCCTCCTTCAGAAAAAATTCAAAATTCACTCCAAAAATTCCTCTAAAAGTCAACTCTTTTGAATTTAAAAAATGTGTCATTTGATCCAAGAGTCATATCCCTTCATAAAAGAACCTTCCAAAGTGTCTAGATGCATTGAATTACTCAAAGTGGGGTGTAGAACAAGTGTCCCTTTGAAAATTCACCCAAAATTTTTCTTAAACTGTCTTNGCAAATCCCTAGAAGTTTTCTCCAAGCCCTTATCTCATTACAATCACTCCCAATTCTCTCTTAAAAATGTAATGAAGAAGAAATCTCTCACCTTTCCTTGCCTCTTACAATCTTAGAAGAAATTTTCCTCTTCTCTCTCTCTCTCTCTCTCTCTCTCTCTCACGCCACACCCCAAAAGCTCTTCTTTTCATCCCCCCTTAGCCTCTTCAAGTCTTCTTATTTTATTTTAAGCTGCGTCCTTCAGAAAAAATTCAAAATTCACTCCAAAAATTCCTCCAAAAGTCAACTCTTTTGAATTTAAAAAATGTGTCATTTGATCCAAGAGTCATATCCCTTCATAAAAGAACCTTCCAAAGTGTCTAGATGCATTGAATTACTCAAAGTGAGGTGTAGAACAAGTGTCCCTTTCAAAATTCACCCAAAATTTTTCTTAAACTGTCTTATTTTGAAAAACTCGTCTCTGGTGCATTATGTGTCGATCTGGCGCATGATGTGCCAACTTTCTGGATTTTGGCGCATTATGCCCTAGAATCCAAAGTCGGTTCTTTTTGTTCCAAATTTCTTTCTTTTGTCATTTTTTGCTCCAAATTCCTAAAAATGATTTACCTACAACAAAAACACAAAAGCACCCTTCTTTAAAGTGCAATATCGCCAAAAATAAGCAATAGGTACTTAAAACTGTATATTATTTTGGTGTATCACATTCCCCCACACATAGACCATCATGAATGCGTGAAGCCCTTCTGTACAATGTCCTTAATGAGCAAAAGTAATATACTATTCGAAAAAGAAATCGATGTTATCGGCTCTAGAGAGTTTAGGGGATCTATTGATATTCTACTATCGATGGGTTAACTACTGATTCATAAATGGATTGGAGCAGCCTATCCCAAGCATCGCAATCCAAGGGTACGACACTGCAGAGTGTCTACTACATGCAGAAGAATGGATGACAGTAAGATCCATATGGGTTCTGACTAGATCCAGAGTTACAAGGGCTCCGCACGTACGAGCTATGAGATGTTTGCACCTCTAAGCACACGTAAAATGAATTCTTACTCTGGATCGTGGCTTAGTAGGTCAGCTTGATCAGAAGCTCATCCCACAGAGGACAGATAGACTGTTAATGACACCTTCTGTACTGCGTCAGAGCAGCATATATGATATGTACTCGGCATTTGATGCTTCAAATGTATTCAACATGATTGTCTCCTTTGATGCTTTCAGCATGTATTCAGTCTCTGACACTTATTGGAAGTGGATTAATGAAATTTCTATCAGATTTCAACATGCTTGTCAAATTGCCCTTTTGTACGATTAATAAAGAGTCGTGGAACCATGCGTTGGTTTAGAATTATAATGAATGAAGAATAATATAATGAACGCTTAATATTAAAATTAAATTTTTTTTTTGAATATTAACCAATGAAAATTAAAATTTGAAAATGTACTTTGATAATTAAATGTGATAAAGACAACAAAAAAAAATTTCTTGAGTTCATCTCTCTCAAGTTCAAGGTTTCTAACTCTTTTCTTGCATAGCACAAATATCCTCGTCTACACCAATTTCTTCACATTCTCACAAAGTCTTTTACGCCTTGAAAATTTCTTCAATCTTCTGCTCCACTATGAATCCTTGCATTCGGGGTAGGCTTAGACATCATATTCCCATCCTTAAAATCAAAGTAGGCTTTGACATCCTATTCCCATCCTTACATTCAGGGTACATTCAGGGTAGGCTTTGACATTCTATTCCCATCCTTACATTCGAGGTAAGTTTAGACGTCCTATTCCCATCCTCACATTCGAGGTAAGCCTAGACATCATGTTTCCATCCTTACAATCAGGGTAGACATAGACATCCTATTCCCATCCTCACATTTGGAGTAGGCTTAGATGTCCTCTTCCCATCCTCACATTCGGAGTAGGCTTAGACGTCTTATCCCCACCCTCAAATTCAGAGTAAGCTTAGAAGTTCCTTACAATCAGGATAGGCTTTGATGTCCTATCCCCATCCTTACATTTCGAGTAGGCTTTGACATCATATTCCCTTTTCTGCGCTTATTTTTTCTACTCAATCCAGTTTCCTCGTCAATAATTTCATCTACTTGAAATTTTAAATCGAAATTTATACAAAATCTTTGAGATATTTAATTTGAATCAAATATTTGTGGGACTGTCGGTGTGTATGATGATTGTTCCCAAAATCTCATCTCTTTTTCTGGATGAGAATCTTTCTTTTTTCTCAACAGAAACCATTGTCACCTAATTCTACTCTTCATAATTTATGTTGGCATTGTTGATCTCATCAGTCAACGCCAATACGCGCAGTGTGCTCGCCCAGTACACCATACCTATTGGGTGTCCATTTGTTGACCTCAGTTTTGGTTGAGGTTTAGTTTCCCCTTTAGTAGCCTAGGATCTAGCCATAGGTCTTTCCTGTTGACTATTCTTGGAGGACTAGACCATTATAAACTCTAAACTCTTCCTTGCTCAACTTGAAGTTCCACATATTGGTCATAACCTCTAACACTTAGTAGGTGGGTCCGATATTGAGGAGCTCAAGGGGAGTCCCCATAAGATTGTTTGGCCTTAGGGTCAACCCTCTATGTGTTGGTCTTAAGCTGGTGTATACACTGTCACTCACTTGCACATTGCATCCCACTCACAGCCCTGAACCCAAACTTGCTGACTCTGATCCCTTGATCTTTTGGGAGACTCATCTAGATGGTCCCCTAAATCCCAATAGCCTTAGGCTAGGGTTTAGATAAGACCAGTACAAAGAGGACCAAAATAGAGACTCCATCGGTCCATATCTCAAACAGGGTGGTTGGCACCTCAATTTCACCAAAATACCCAACTTTGTCTTTTGCCCTTCAAATCTTCCCAATTTAACAAAACACCCTTAAACCTTATGTTTGACCAAAATTCCCAATTTCACCCATAATACCCAAATTTGTTCAAAAATCATCTCAAACTATTTGAAACCACCGAAATTGCCAAAATTATAAAAAAAACCCCTCAAATTGCCAAAATAACCAAAATACCTTGGAGGCCAAAACTCCCAAAACCCAAAAAATCATTTAAAATGTCTCTAAACCCAATTTAGAATCTTCAACTGAACCTAATTTGGCCAATTTGACCAACTTTGACTAAAAGCCCAAATTGCCTTTAAAGCCCAAATTGCCCTTAATTTCAAATGTCCCTAATTCACCTCAAATGTCCACCAATTTGATCACAATCTTCTCTAGTTTCAATCATAAACTCAAATTCATTATGAAAAAACTTAATTAAAACCAAATCTAAGTCCAATTAACTCACATTGTGAACCTAATTTCAATACAAACCAAAATCCCTAATTTTGACCATATGCTCTAATCTCACCCAGTTAAACTCCATAGACCACTCACTTGCTCCAATTTCAATATCAAACCCTTTATAACCATTACTACACACCAAATTGAAACCTCAATTGGCCATTTCTAAGATTCAAATTCACTCAACTGCAACCCAAATCCAAAATTCCACATTTGCCTCAATTTAGTCATGTGGCCAGATTCCACAAAATTGAATGCCCTAACACCAAAATTGGCACCCAATTGATGTTGATAACTCTTTATAATAACCCCTTAGACCATTTTGAATTATCAATTTGGACTTAGCTCAAATTTTGCCTAACCTAAACCTAATTCCAACCCAACATGCCCAAATTGATTAAATGATTAAATACCACCAAATTGAACTCTTAAATCAATTCAAAACCACTCCAAATTTTTCTAAACTCTTTATGACAATCATTCACCAAGTTGCTCAATCAATTGAGTCCAATGTCATTGATAGCTCAACCTAGACCCAACTTCAAGCCAATTTGACCAAAATTGAACCCATGCACCAAAATTGGCCAAGCCATGCCAAATTGATGAAGCCAAAGCTTCTACAGCCATCAAGTACACCATAGTAACCCAAAAATACTCCCCTAGGATTTAGTATTTGATGAATTTCTTCC
Organism: Phalaenopsis aphrodite; assembly: GCA_003013225.1. Lineage (NCBI taxonomy): Eukaryota > Viridiplantae > Streptophyta > Magnoliopsida > Asparagales > Orchidaceae > Phalaenopsis > Phalaenopsis aphrodite. Next base: position 849,153 of record NEWO01000139.1, read on the forward strand.
CATTTTTGGCCTAACCTTCAAATATCTTTTCCATCATGTGATACCATTAGGGGTTAACCATTGTTAGCCACCCTTTGACCTCCCTGAGCTAAGAGATGACTAAACCCTAGCAAGCCACCACCTCAGCAACCAGAATCTGCTAGTACAATGGAACACCCCATTGGTTAAAACTGAAATTTAAACTCACCTAAGTTAGCTAAGTCTGATTGGCCACTAGGGCTCTTCAACCCTTGACCTAAGCACTGATTTGCAACCATCAATTTCCCGTGGTGGCCACCCCAAGCTCCTCTTTTTAAATAGTCCCCTTCATAACCAAATGGGAGAAAATCAAAATCATTGGGGAAACTCTGCTAAATCTCACCATAGACTCTCCAAGAACTCCTTAGCTTAACACCACCATTTTCCGTCTCTAGTTCCCTATGTGAGAGCGTAATTTTAAGCTCAAAATTTTAGCTCAAACCAGAAGATATTTCTCCACACCTTCAAAACCCACTAAACTCTAATTAACTATGCTCACACCATCACAATAGCAAGAGGAGTTCATTCCCCACTAAAGCCCCATCCTAAATAGCCTCTAACATAACTCTAGTTCAACACCTGAAATTGAGCTTGATCGAAATCATAGCTAGACAACTCACCACTTCCTGAGAACTCATCTAGAGGTTCATTGGGTCCATCTAAAGCTACTACAACCATCTGATGAGGTATACCCTCTCAGACATAAGTTTTGACCTTGAACCATAAACCAATCTTCTTTTGATTCTTCATCTGCAATGGCTTGATTTCCTACTTGATTAACCATATGAATAGACGCGTCTTGAGTAGATGAATATTTAGAAATAAACCCCATTTGATTTGATTGAGTTTTAATGAAGATCTTAAGTTTTTAGTGTGAACAGTTCTCGGGTTTGGACACTTGGGGACGATGACAGAGAGTTGTCTGATCATGCATTTATTCAATGGATGGATCATATCAAGCCGGATGAATGGATGGAACAATAAGGCGGGCTATCAAGGAAGCTACGTGGCTGGTAATGTCAAATGGCAGAGCGCCACGTAGAGACCTTGGAGTGGATGATTTTAAGGTGGTGTTGCATGGATAAGTAGATAAATAGAGGGATTTTTTATTTATTTTAATGCTCGCGCTTTGACAAATCATATCTTTGTGTAGAAAAATTATAAAAATAACATAAAAATACCCACTTGCTTAGTCAATAAATGAGAATAATGTGGACTAAAAATGAAGATTATTTGTTGACTCTTTAATTTTTAATGAATTAAATACTCTCTGAAGTATTTTAATTCATTATGATCAAGCATTGCTCACCATAGCTTGATATTTTTTGGGTTCATTCCTTATGACAGCGGCTATGTCTAACCCTATGTTTCAAGTTAGGATGGCTATTTAACTTATTCTAATTATATAAATTAAAATACCACTTGCCAAATTATGGGAAAAATTTTAGTATGTTTCTTATGGTCAGAGAAGCTTGGGAAAAATGTCATGATGGTTTAAGTAATTTTGTAAATTTCTACATTTGATTAAGTGCATATATCTTATTTTAATTTATGTAGATAAATATTAATAAAAAATAAACAAAATCAATTCTACATTGTGCATAAAAATCAAGTTAATCCACTGTAAAAATTTGAAAATTATTTGATTAAGTTTGAGCACTAAAGTTGATTTTTCAAGAAGCATTGTACTTTTGTACAACAATAGTTAAATTAAATTAAATACACTTAGGAAAATTATGCAAAATTTTTTTTTGAGTTCCTTCCGATAAGGAGTACTTAGGAAAAATAAAAGTAATTTTTAATAAAATATTTGATTTTTGAGCTTTATTTTGAATTAAAAATAATTAAAAATAACTAAAATTTCAAAAATGCAAAAATATTTCAAAATGTTTTTAATTGTCCCTGATCACATGGGACTCATTAAATTATTTTTTCTAAGTTTTCTAAATTAAAATTAAATTTCTAAAGGCTTAAAGTGTATTTTCCTATTCTTCTCATTAAAATAATTATAATAAATAAATTAAAAATCATTAAGATATAAAATTTATTTCTCTCAGTTCTTTGGACTCAGAAAGGTTTAGCAAAAATATGAAAAGTAATTTTTAAATACATTTTCTATTTAATTAAGTCACTAAAAATCATTAACTAATTATAAAAATTAAATTAAAATTTTGATTAAAAAATCATAGCATTTTGCGTAACTGTTTTCTTTGACCTAAGAGAACCTCTAAATTCTCATAAACTAAAAAGTTTATTTTGTTTTCTTAAATAAATTAATTTTAAAAATCCTATTTTCTTGTTAAAATAATTATTTAAGGTAAATATAAATTAAAAAAACCACGTTTTTCTCCTCTGATCTTTTAATTACCCAATGGGTAGAGTACTTTAAAAATCTCTCAAGTCAACTGAATTGTGCTTCATGAGTTATGAGGTGAAGAGCACCGAGGGTAAAGTGGTCATTTTAGGCTTTTGGTCCCATAATCAAAACTTAGGATTAACCAAAGGGGAAACAGACAATTTTGATCCTAATTTAACATGTTTGGGTTGTTGAAACATAATGGGTAAAAGGTTTCTACTAACATGCCACATTTCCATGATAAGAATAAAATTATAAATTCTCTAAATTATCAGATTTGGAGGTTGATCAAAGTCAAATGATTCTCAAGCGATGAGCCTAAATTAGGGAGAGGATGCTCCACTTATGATTAAGTCCACAATTAATATATGATTTGACTTCTTTTAATTAGATCCCATTTCACTTAAATTAAAATTATAAAATTTGTCAATCTTTCTCCCATTAGATTCATTAAGGGGCTTAGTTGTGATCTAGGCTTGATTTTAAAACTTTTTTTGATGGGATTTAGAAGATAACGTTGATGATTAACACTTTCAAGCACAACTTTAGTGTTGGGTTTCAAATCTTTAATGACTGAAACTTGCCTTACGACATTCACTAGCATAAATTTGAAGTAAAATATCAACTGATCAGTGGAGTAACCTGTCCTTAGGATAATTAAAATGCCAAAGTTTACCGAGTAGAGGGGTAATTTTAATTTGGCCTGAAATGATTAATTAAAAAATATTATAAGTTCAGAATGAACTCAAACATTTGAAGAGATCTTCAAAGCAGTGTGGGGTCATCACCTGAATACTTTAAAATCTCTTGAATATTTTGAAGGAAAAATTGGACTTGCTATATTTTGTTATATAATCATCCATTAAGTTCTTTTGGGATTCAATAAGTCATAAGTTGGGGTTTGTTAGTTGTTCTATCAACTATTCTTATTTTAACTTTTCTACAATATTATAAGTGCATGGTTGAGTACTTTCCTTCACTTGCAAAATCAAAAAAACTTTTGAAAAATTGATCAACATTTTCAAAATCTAAAACAAATTGTTATAAAGGTAACCATAAATTCTTTGAAATATCACTAAATTTAAAACATCCTTTTGAATTTACGGCAGTCCCTCGGAAGAGGTAACCCACGGTTGCTAAAGAGATCTCCCCAATTTAAATTGATTACACAACTCATTTTAGTTAACTGAGTTCAAAAGAAAATAGTGATACCAGAATGAGTGAACTGTGGGATTCCAATCGATGTCGCTCTATCAACTTTAAGCCCCCCCCCATAATTTTAAATAGCCATATCTTTAGGAAACACTTAATTTGACATCAAGACTTGACATATCAGAAAACTTGATCTCTGAACCTGATAATTCTCTCAATCCATATAATTAACACTTCAAAAACTTAAACTCGCCATGATGAGGAGCATGGAGCTAGAATTGTGGGCAGAATGACCATTTTCAACAGTAAAACAAGTCTACACTAGCTAATCCATTTCTTAGAATTAAATAACAGAGCTATAAGATTTTGAGGTCATCTGCCTACTGTAACATAAATCCTCAACCTATCTTTAGGCCTTTGTATAGCGCTACTATACAATTTAAGCCCTAACATGTTTTAGGATTCTAAGGTTGACGTTTGTCACGACCTAAATCCTCACATCTTTGAGGCCATTTGTGTGATCGTTTCATATGAATGTGAGCCCTGATTAAGAAAATTGTTAAGATAAAACATGTAAATACTTCTCCTCTAAATTTAAAGCAAACCATAGGGTAGACTGGGTAGTCACCGAGGTTCTCCTCAAGTTCTATGACATCCCATAGTTCTGCTTCCTTTGGATTCCAAAAATAAAGTGTTTTAATATTGAGTCATCCCATTTCACACCACTTTCTTCGATCTCATTGGAAAGTCCTATCCCTTGAACTTCTTGAAGATAATATGCACTGATTCTTATTGATTTTTCTTATGTAACTTTGGTTATCTAAGATGTAATTAACTATAGGGGCTTGTCATTATAGAAATCTTTGCCAAACCCAACTTAATATAAACCCTATTTAATTTTTCATATTAAATAGGGGAACTTGAGAGCTTATAATGAAATGATTTCACAGATTAAATAGATGTGATACATTTCTTAATTTATTTGATTGAGCCTCACCGTTAAGCATTTGTCTATCTTTTGAGATGGATAGAAAGCTTAAGGAGTGGCACTCTTTCATTTAAACTATGAAAGATATGAGATCAGTCTGATTTCATATTTTTCTAAAAATAAATATATATGTAAATTAAATATCCCTCCAAAGCCAGTGTCTGGATTTCCATTCTAGTGACCAACAGCTTCCATGGAACGACCCCACTAAAATAGTGTCGACATGAGTGCATAATGAATATTGACCAATCTAGTGTTTGGTCACTAATTCTGTTGTTAGTTTGGGAGGATACTGGCTTCCACTTCAGAGCTCCCACTACTCCCTCCTCTGAGGGCTAACAATCTCGCATCATTGATTAATCAACTAGACTATATTGGGGATTTTAATCTGTCACCTTAAAATCTCCAATTCTGCTTCCAACTAAGTATATTTCCCTATTTATTGGCACTCATATCCATGGATGAAATACTCTTCTCTGAAATTAAATGTGATTCTCCCCTTATTGTAGAAATCATAGCTCTTTTGGAACACATATTTCTCAACACATTTTGACATTTCAATTGGCTAGATCAAAAAATAAATGAAGATCAGAGTTTAAATCATCACAAATTATGGACATTTAAAATCATATTAAAAAATCAATTCTTCACAAAATCATATTTCAAAGTAGGGGAAAGGATAAAATGACTACTCAGAAAAAAAAGAAATAAAAGACATAACTTATCTCACAATCTTTCCCAAGTAAACTCCTAGAACTTCTCTCCAAATCTTTCTCTCTTTAGAAGAACTCTCAATTCTCTCTTAGAAGTGTAATGAAGAAGAAATCTCTCACCTTCCCTCTCCTCCTACAATCCTTGAATAAAATCTATATGCCCTTGACTTCATCTCTCTCTCTAACTCTCCTTCATGCCACACGCCACTACTCGCCCCACTCTCTCACTCTTACCTTAAAGCCTTAGACTTCCCTCTCTTTTATCAAAGGCTGCCTCCCTACAAGAGGAATTCAAATTTTCCCCTCAAATTTCTTCCAAAACACAACTCCTTTTAAATCAAATGACATGTCCATTGATCCAAGATACATATCCCTTCATAAACAACCTTCGAAAGTGTATAGATAAATTTAATTGCTTTAAGAGGTGTTTAAAATAAGTTTTCCTTCAAAAATTAGCGTAAAATTTGTCTCCAACCAACTTAATCCGCAAAAAAGCCATCCCTGACACATCTGGCGACAAATCTAGCACATCATGCACCAACTCTCCGTCAAATGGTACATCTGGCGCGAATCTAGCTCATCATGAGCTAGTTTCCTAAATACCACATTGTTTTGGGCTTTGACACAGATCTAGCACATCTGACATTGATTTGGCGCATCTGGTGCCGATCCCGCGCATCTGGTGCCGATCTCGCGCATCTGGCGCTAATCTGGTGTATCATGCGCCAGAATTTTGAACATCGCTATTTTTGCTCCAAATTTTGTCATTTTTGCTACTTTTACTACAAATGCCTAAAATTTATATACCTGCAACAAAAACATGAAGATGCCCTTCCTTAAAGTGCAATATCATCAAAAATAAGCAGAAATACATACTTAAAACAACATATTATTTTGGTGTCTCTTATGGAGTAAAGGTGGGACAAGGAGAAAATTCCACATTATATTCACCTCTGAGATACCTCACCAATAGCTTTCTCAAAAGCAATATCATGCTGAACGTTCCTGTGCTGATACTCATCATTATAAGCATTTCTTGCTCCAATCTCTCGAATCAATTCTAAATATTTACTATATACAATTATTGAATCATGTGTTGGTCCATAATGTTTTCTAATGATGCAGGGCGAGAAGTAGATGCCTCTATAGTTGATGTAAAGAGTCTATCACTTCTTCCACCCCTACATTAACCAAATGATTGAACTATGTGAATCATATGCTTCCTAATACAATTTTGTGGATGAAATCTTTCTTCATTTCTGTGAGATTCTACTCCTGATTGCTCACAAAGAATGAAACTTAGGGCAGAGTAACCCAAACCACTAGCTGTAGGCTCTTAGCTATGCTCCGTACATGATGAAATATAAGTGCACCAACATTTATTGCTTTCATGTTCTGAACGCAAAATTTTAACACAAATCTATCCTTCATTACATCAGTAAGATGATTTGTTGGTAGTAATCTAGTAGAAATGAAGTGGTGCCATACCTTTCACATGAAAGTAGAGAAGTTAACTGTCTTATTATTTTTAATCCTCCATTCTCCTCTTCCATCAATCATAAAGGTAATCACTTCATTCAGTGATGAATCAGCCATCACAAATGTAGCATATTCATCATGAAATACATTCCTCAACCCATAAAAATAATTGAGCCTTTCTGCAGTAAATTCAACTTGCGTGCCTCTCACAAAAATATGATCATCAGCAGTAATCCTTAAGTTGGCATAAGACTCTTGAATCATTGGCACAATTGCTACTGCTGTGAAGTAGCAAAACCGTTCCCAATTTCTAGCAAGAATCAACCTCTCAATCTCGTCACTCGGGTTAGTAAATGCTCAATCTTGGATCAATCTTCTCGATTTGATCTAAGTGTTATAACTCTGTTGGGCCTTCAAATTGAAAAATCTTCTTGCATCAAAATCACATGTCCTTCCTCTCTTTACTCGTGGAGCCATTTCAAATTCTACCAAAATCCAAGTAAATTGCAAATAAATTACAAAATAAAAAATCTAACTCCCTAAGTAAGATTATTTGGTAAGAAACTTTTCATCATGAGTTTTCTTCAAGCTTTTTCCTCAAAAATCCCAATTTTCATATTTCCATAATGTAGGAAAAATCCATGGTGAAAATAAAAAATTTCTAACTTAAAGTGAAGCTCTTACTAAGAGAAGATAAAATCTATGATTTTTAGCCTCCAAAATCTTCTCTATCATGTGAAGCCCTAAGTCATGGTTTAGAGGTAGGAGTTGACCCAAGTAGTAAAAATGGAGTTTACTGTGCAATTTCATAGTTTTTTAGGCAATCTAGCATTTTTGCAATTATGACTCATCACACACCAACTCTCTATAATTCGGCACATGATGCACCAATCATGACATTTGTCAAGCTAACAAACATCTAATTCAGTGTTAAAAGCAAACGAAAACATCCTAACATTGAAATCTAAAAATCAAAATTCCAATAAAAAATATGAATATAGTTCAATAATAAAAGTAAATTCAATGCAAAACTTCAAACAAATAAAACAAGCAGTACTAAATAAAACATTACCATTCTGTGCATAGATTAAGTTCAAACATCTTCTTCACTCTTGTCCTGGTAGTGTACATACAAGTTGTAGAAGGGCCGATAAGAAAACTCATCAGTCGAATCTTCACCAATCCATGCATTTTTCTTGAACATACGTACCAAGCCATCTTCAGTACGACCAATTTACTCAAAATATTCTTTAAGTCTCTAATTCAAGTGATCCAACATTTTAAAAATATTTCCCATTACATGCATAAGATTATGCACCTCCTTTTCCAAATTTTTTACCACCCTTTTTAACAGACATTAGAACTGAAGTAAGGCTGAATAGGTGATGAATTCTAGGATCCCTGATCCATCAGTACATTCATATCATTTTCATCTCCCATTCCAATACAGTTGGAATATACTTTTGGATCCATCGGCTTCCAAGGAAGAAGCACGTTTTCTCAACTCTCGTAAGGTACCTGTGATTGACTACATAAATTGGAAAATAGTGGATGGATGTTCAAGTTTGGTTGCAGACCCATTCAGAATCAAACACAGCCGATTTCACAATGATTGCTCTAATATTAATAGGTTTTTTATGGTTTGAATACAATAATTTAAAATAACACTCTCCTTAGTTACCTTACTGATTTTCATAGTAGGCAGTACTTTCGATGCAATAAAGAAAAGTCATGTCTTAGAGACAGGATTTAACAATGATGAAGAAAAACTTACATTCCCATCATCTCTGGCCTCCCAGTTCGCATCTTCATTTGTAAGGTACTGATAGAGTTCATTCATATTATCTCTTGTAGGGGTAAAAGTCGCATAATGGCAGATATGCACATTTTCAATCGTAAACATCCCGTTTATTATTGAAGGAGTGAATTGAACAAACCTGCCTCACACAATGACAAATCCTTGGTTGATTCCATGTATATTTGCATAATACTCTTTCACTATTAGGATGATTGTGGAAACAGTAGTGTAACAATTCACTTCTTAATGTCTCTCCACAATAATCTCTTCAACTCAAGTATTCGGTGTATTGAATCCACGATTCACAAACCCCCTTTCTTTGATTAGCCTCTTCTTCACTAGAACATGAGCATGCAACTTATGCGCATCAAAACTTACTAACTTTCTCTGGTTGAAAATCCCAAATCTAGCGGAATTTTTACAGTGAGACGTCATTGGAAATGAAATCTAATCTCTCCTCTCTCTTTTTCCCACCTAAAATGACTTTAGAATTGGTTTTTGGGAATTTTAAAGAGAAACATCTGCCAAACACTGCCAAAAACTACCTTTTTAAATGTTTTAATTCATTTTTGTCACCGCGGTGCATCATACGCCACCTCTCTCGAATTCACATTTTTGATTTCGATCAAAAATTCCCAATTCATCAATAAAATTTGGTAAATAATTATGTTTTTTAAAAAATTTTTCTAAAATACATGGACTATGTGAAAACAAAAATATAAATATATGTAAAATATTCTGAATAAAAACTCAAAAAGTAAAATGAATAATGATAAGTATGGGTTGCCTCCCACAAATCGCTTGGTTTAATGTGATCAACCTGATATTCCCTCTCTTTATTCTAGGTGACCCAACAATATAGTTTCTCTAACAACTAGTTTTTTACCATCAAAATATTATTTGAATCTGTGCCCATTTTCCTTAATTATTATTCAGTCTTAAGATCTTCTATATTAACAGCTCCATAGGGATAAACTTTTACAACTTGGAATGACCCTTCCCACCTAGACTTCAATTTTTCAGGAAATAATTTTAATCTTGTATTGTATAATAAAACTTCCTACCCAGGATTAAATTCCTCTTTTATTATCTACATATCATGCCATTCTTTCATTCTTTCCTTATAAATCCTAGCATTATCGTAAGATTCATTCATAATTCCTTCATGCTCATTCATTTGCAATAATCTTTTCTCACCAACGTCTTTCAAATTCAAATTGATTTCCTTAATAGCTCAATAAGCTTTATGCTCCAATTCTATTGGCAAGTGACAAGTCTTCCAAAAAATTAATCTATAAGAAGACATACCTATAGGTGTCTTATAAGCAGTTTTGTATGCTCATAATGCGATATCTAATCTAACAGACCAATCATCTTACTAAGATTGACACCATTTTCCAAAATTCATTTAATTTCACTATTAGATATTTCTGCTAAACCACTTGTCTGAAGATGATAAGCAATTGCAAATGTATGCATTATATTATATTTTTCGACTAATCTTCCAACAGTAACATTTTTAAAATGAGATCCTTCATCGATAATGATTGCTCTAAGCATTCCTAATCTTGTAAATATGTTTTTTTTATTAAAAATTTTGAAATACTCTAAGCATCACATTGAGGTAAAGCGATTTCTTCAATCTATTTTGAAGCATAATCCAATATTTTGAAACATAATCCACCGCAATCAATATATATATATATATATATTTTCTGAATAAGGGTATAAATAGTCTCATAAAATCCAATCCCCATGCATTAAAATTTTTAATTTCCAAATTAAAATTTAGAGG
>NEWO01000139.1:867192-880224 GCA_003013225.1 Phalaenopsis aphrodite
GCTTCATAAATTGATTCCCCTTAAAACTGATAAAAAAATGTAATATCATTTCTAAGCTTAGTAGTTTTTGAAGGTGGGAAATATTTAGATGAAATTTTTTGTGATAAATCTCCTTAAGTTCTGATAGATCCAAGTGCTAACGTGTTTGACCAAATCTTAGCTTTTTCTCGTAGTGAAAAAGAAAAAAGTCTAAGTCTAACGGTATCATTTGAAACTTCATCATAATTAAATGTAGCACACAATTGTAGAAAACTAGCAGAGCGTAAATTAGGATCTTTAGTTAGTGTTCCCCAAAATTGATTGTTTTGCATCATGCACCAAAATTTGGAACTTCGTTGTTTTGGCTCCAAATTTCATCAAATTTGCTTTTTTTTTTGCTCCAATTGCCTAAAATTTATATACTCGCAAGAAAACCATGAAGATACCCTTCTTTAAAGTGCAATATCACAAAAAATAAGCATAAAATACATACTTAAAACAACATATTATTTTTATGTATCAGCACTCCTAGTGTGTATGCCGCTAATCAAATTTACATCATATTTATTTTGCAAAGTAGCCACTGAATATAAATTGGATCAAGTATTTGGCCATCTTTTGGAATATAAAAATTTGTGTAATTACCAGTCGAGTTAAGCTTTTGGCACTGTTGTTCGGGAAATAACATAACTTTTAGACATGGAAATTTATATTTTTATACTTGGAAATAACAAAAATTCTTGGCTAAGTATTTTCTACCTTCAAAAAACAGTTAAGCCTAGAAATGATATTACCTTTTTTACTCAGTATGAAGGCTAGTCAATTTATAAAGCTTGGGAATAATTTAAAGAACTTCTTAGACTATGTTTGCATCATGTTTTTTATAATTGGTTAGTAGAATCTCTTAGATCTATTATTGATGTTGTTGCTGCAGGTTCATTAATGTCAAAACCATTCGATGAAGTTTTTGGATTAAATGAAAAGATGGCTATAAATAATTTTTAAGGGCCCTCTGAAAGGGTAAACAGCCAGTGTTCATGATAATGATACAATTTCTATGCTCACATCTCATGTTTCTCTAATATCTAAGAAGATAAAACAATTTGGAATGAATTTTTCTCAAACACCTCATGTGATAGAAGAAAATTCATCCAGACAGATGATTGATTCTCAACAATCATTAGAGACTTTAAACATAATTAACAATAGATCCAATAATCTTTACTCTAACTATTACAACCCAGATTGGAAAATTAACCCTAACTTTAACTGTAATAATAATTTTGGTGGCAGAAATCAGTAATAGGGAAACAATCAGGGAAACCCATTGGGAAACTGGAACAACTAAGGTAGTATTGGTTATAGGCCTTCTTATTCACCTAGATCTACAAATAACTAACTCAAGGAGAAGAGGTTGTTTATAGAAGAAATGGTGTTACAAATGGGGAATCAATTACAATGTCAATGTGTTGCTATAAGAAATACTGAGAATGAATTGGGTCAAACTGCTAATGCACTTTGTAATAGGCCTCAACGAACACTTCCTAGAAATTTTGAAATAAATCCTAAATAATAGAACAAAGGGCAAGAATAAGTTAGATAAATTCCTATCATTTTAGTTAGACTTTCCTTAGCCACTTGACGAGCAATACTAGATGTACAAAAAGGAAAATTGACTATGACAGTTAAAGACCGGGAAGTTACCCTTAATGTGCTATAATTTATTTTGTATCCAACTAAAAGAAAAGAAGATAAATATTATAGAATAGATACTATTGCTTATTTAGTTAATAGCCATTTTTGAGAGTTATGAAGTCAAAATAAATCCATAAGAACTGAGGATGAAAGTAAAACTGATTTTTTAAATGATATAAATACTAAGGATTCAAATTATGTTCATGAAAGTTTTTGAGAATTTGTATACTATAAAAATAGTAAACCTCTGTTTCCTTCATTCTAAAAACCGCCTGAACTTGAAATGAAAGTGCTCCTTACTTATTTAAAGTATGCTTTTCTAGGGAATTCATCTGCATAACCTATAATAATATCATTGTTGTTCTCACTTTTGGTTGAGGCTTAGTTTATCCTCTTTAATAGCCTAGAGTCTAGCCATAGGACTTTCATATTGACTATTCCTATAGGACTTAAAAAGAAACCCTCACTATTAGAAATTGTAAACTCTTATTTACTCAACTTAAACTTCCACATATTAGTCCTAACCTCTAGCACTTCGTAGGAGAGATCAATATTGGGGAGCTCAAGGTGAGTCCCCATAGGACTACTTGACCTTAGGGTCAACACTTTGGTAGTGTGGTCTTGGTCAATCTCACACACACACTTGCACATCACACTTCCACTCACAACCAAAAACCCAAACTTACCAGATTTTGATCCCTTGACCATTTGGGAGACTCATGTAGATGGTCTCATATACCGCTTAGCTCTAGGCTAGGTATTAGCTAGGACCAGTACATGAATGACCCAAAGTAAGGAATTCTATTGGTTCATGTGACACCCGAATGTTAGCAAAATACCAAACTTAGTTATTTGCCAAAAAATCTACCCAGTTTATCAAATTGCTCTTGAAAACCAAAAATTGGCCAAAGTTCCCAAAATTAGCCAAAGCACCCAAATTTGTTTAAAAATCATCTCAAACCATTTGAAACTACCCAAATTGCCCAAAACATCCCAAAATTTCCAAATTTATCAAAATACCCCTCCTTTGGCCAAAATTACCAAAATACCCTTGATGACTGAAATTGTCCCAAACCTTCAAAAACACTTTAAATGTCCCCAAAATTTATTTGTACCACTCCATTGATCTAAATTTGATCAATTTAACCAATTTTGACTAAAAGCCCCAAAATGTCTTTAATGGCCCAACTACCCAAATTTACCCCAAAGGTCCACCAATCTGATCTCAATCTTCCTCAATTTCAATTCTAAACTAAAATTCATCATACCTAATCATGATTGTGACTAAATCAAAGCCCAATTGGCTAACATTTAAATCCAATTTCAACCAAAATCAACAAGCCCCAATTTGACCCAAAACCAAAATCTCACTCAATTGAACCTCCAAATTTATCCAATTGCCCCAATTTTGAATCATAAACTCTTCAAAAGAATCCCTCATATCAAATTTAACCCTTAATTGGCCTTGGTCAAGCCTCAATTTTACTCAAAATCAACTTGGACCGAAACCCCCAATTTTGCCCCAAATTGACCATATCCTACTTAAATCTTTGAGGACATGGAGGTGGTGGTCTTACTACAGTGATTTTCATTGGTTTAGCAGGACATTCTGACTCAAAATGAAAATTTTCACCAAAATTTTCATTTTCCACCTCATCTTTTTCATCTTCAACTTCCACTACTTTTTGAACTCTGTTTTCTAACTCTTTTTCACTTCTCAATTGAATAGCCTTGATTTTCTCTTTGTTCTGATCTTTAGGTAATACTTCAACATTACTAGGCAATGTTCCTGGAGGTCTATTGCTAGGTGCAGTAGTAGTATATCCTAATTGATTTTCCTTTTTTTTAGTTGCAGCTCCTATACTCTGTAATTTACTTCCCATTTGCAATATCAATTTTTCCATTGACAACTTTTTCTCCTTACTCTATAAATTATTAAAACCTGGAGGTTAACAAGGTTTATAAGTTGGATTTCCTTGATTGTTGAAGTTTCCCAAAGTGTTTGCAATGTAGTTTCTCCATTGCAAATTTGTAGCATTAGAATTATTGTTACTCCAACTAAAATTTGAATGATTCTTCCAACCGGGACATTAATTGGCATAAGGATTATTTGGACGATTATTTATTGCATTTAAGGTATCATAAGAAGATTTAGATTCTATCATTTTTCCTAATGAGTTTTCCTCAAGAACGGGTGATGTCTGAGAATAATTCATTCCATATTGATTTGATATAATAGCTATTTGTGCAGCTAACATAGATATTGCGTCAAAATCATGAATATTGGCTACTCTTTCAGGATTTACCCTTTCAGAAGGCTATTGAAAATTATTAGTAGCCATCTCTTCAATTAAATAATATGCTTTATCGAAAGGTTTTGACATTAATGATCCACGAGCAACAGCATCAGTTATCAATCTAAGAGATCCAACCAAGCCATTATAAAATGTTTGAATTATTAATCAATCAAAAAATGAATGGTATGAACACTTTCTAAGGAGATCTTTAAATGTTTCTCAGGTTTCATAAGTTGATTCCCCTTCAAACTCACAAAAAGATGAAATATCATTTCTAAGCTTAGCACTTTTTGAAGGTGGAAAATATTTAGATAAAAGTTTTCATCATAAATCTTCCCAGGTTTTGATAGATCCAATAGTTAACAAGTTTAGCCACAACTTAGCTTTAACCGTTAGTGAAAAAGAAAAATGTCTAAGTCTAACGCAATCATTCAACACTCCATCATAGTTAAAAGTAGCACATAATTCTAGATAACTAATTAGGTGTAAATTAAGATCTTAAGTTGGCATATTCCAAAACTAATTATTTTGCACCATTTGAGTAATAGTAGGTTTAAAATAAAATGAATTGGCAACTACAGCAAGGCTTTGGATACTCAAATGAATTTCATCTACTGTTGGATTAGCATAATCTCTTAAATGACTCTAATGATGTTTATTTTCATTTCCAACATTACCTAAATTGCAAGCTATTTTACTAATATGGTATATCTTTTTTTGTTGTTTTCGAGTTTATCTAATTGTTCTTTCTAAATTAGAATCGTAACGTGCTAAATTTTCATATCATACACTACACATAAACAAACACAACAAGCAATTTAAAATAAAAAAACACAGTTAAATAAGAAAACATTCAAACTAAATTACAAACACTCTCTTTTTCTTAGTTTAAAAAAATACTATAAATTATAAAATAACTTACAACTACTTTCCGTTCGTTACTTGACAACAACGCTAAAAACTTGATGCGGGTGGACTTGGTGTGTTAATTTTGCAAATATTTTTCAATATTATAAAATACACATGATAGAAATAATAGCAAATATGAAAATTAATTCCAACAAAATAAATTCAATTAAAATATTTTTACTTTTTAAAAATCTTTAAACTGCCAAATCTCCTTTAAAAATAATGCAAGTATACGTACCGCTCAAGTAATAAAGGGCTCTAATGGAGTCCTAGATATCGATCCCACATGGAAGTTGGAAATGGCTATTCATAGGTTCCTAAGATTATAATGTAAAGTAAAATTTTTAAAACTACACAAAAAGTAAAGTGTAAAGTTTGAATATTAAGTAATAAGTGAATGTTAGTTAAATTGCAGTTGAAGACAAGATTAACTAAACTAGATGCTAAACTTTCTAAACTAAACTTACAAAAATTAAACTAAGTTTTTGGTGACGGAAAGTTCAAATTTAATAAAGCATCCTTTCCCTTTACAATGAGTATATGGATTATCAAGAAATTAAAATCATTTGAAAATATATAAAAACCTTTTTGTGCCAAATAAGAGCAATCCTAATCTTTACCCTCTTTAGAGTGCACACAGAACTTTGACTAATCCAGAGTTCAGTCCCTAATTCTATGGTTAGCCTAAGAAGATAGCGGCTACCACTCCAAAGCTGCCACTACTCCCTCACCTGATGACTAACAATCTCGCATCAGTTTCCAATCAATTGAACTAAATTGGGGATTTTAATACGTCGCCTTAAAACCTCCTATTCAGCATCCAATAAAGTATATTTCCTTATTTATTTTCAACCGACTCCATGGATAAAATACTCTCCCATGAAATCAAATGTGATTATCTCCATGTTTTAGAAATTATAGTCCTTTCGGAATATATGTTTCTCAAAACATTTTAACAATTTAATTGGTTAGATCGAAAAGTAAATGAAGATCAGAGTTCAAATCTTCACAATTTTTTGACATTTAAAATAATATAAAACAAAATCAATTCTTCACAAAACCATCTCTCAAAGTAGGTAGAAGGATAAAGAAGACTACTCAGATCTCACAAGAAGCATATGATAAAACACATGTTTCATATATAAAAACAAGTTTATAAAAGAAAAGAAATAAAAGACACAACTAACTCACAATCCTTCTCAAGGAAATCCCTAGAAGTTACATCCAAACCTTTCTCTCTTTAGAAGCAATATCAATTCTCTTTTATAAGTGTAAGGAAGAAGAAATATCTCACATTCCCTCTCCTCTTACAATCCTTGAAGAAAATTTCCAAGCCCTTGACTTTATCTCTCTAACTCTCCTTGTCTTCATGCCACTCCAACTCAAGCCCAAAATCTCTTTCTAATTCATAGACTTCCCCTCTTATTTATCAAAGGTTGCCTACCTTCAAAAGGAATTCAAAATTCCCCCTCAAAATTCTATCCAAAAGTCAACTCTTTTGAATTTAAAAGGTATGACCTTTGATCCAAGAGACATATCCCTTCATTAAAAAACCTTCCAAAGTGTTTAGATGCATTGAATCACTAAAAGGGGTGTTTAGAATAATTGTCCCCTTAAAAATTTGTGCAAAATTTGTCTTGAGCCGCTTTATTATGCAAAAAGTTGTCTGAAGCGCATCTGGTGCCAAATCTGGCGCATCATGCGTCAACAATTTGTCAAATGGCTCATCTAGCACCAATCTGGCTCATCAGACGCCAGACTGTGTTTTTTTGGGTTTTGGCGCATCTGGTGTGCATCTGGTGCATCTAGCATGAGTCTGGGGCATCATGCGCCAATCTGGCGCATCTTGCGCCAGAAGTCAAAAATTATGTTTTCAGTCCAAATTTTGTTCTTTTTGTCACTTTTGCTCCAAACACCGAAAATTGATATACCTGCAACAAAAGCATGAAAATACCTTTCTTTAAAGTAAAATATCACCAAAAATAAACATAAAATTTTTACTTACAACTACATATTATTTTGGTCTATCACAGAGCAGACACCACCATCAATTCTAGATGCAGTTTATAGAGGTTGTCTGATGTGCAACATTGAGATTCCCACACAAGCAGCAACAGGGGGAGCATTCCTAGAATGTTCGAGATGAAATGTCCTTCTTTTGGATCACTACAGTTCCTTTGAGGAGTTCACATCCACCGATACAAGGTGTTAGGAAGCAGCATACCCAGATACTGAGTAACATATTCAATTATCTACAGAGCCAAGTCAGAGATGGTATCCTATAAATGTTGAGATGAGGGAGCCAACTTGAAGATTTCAAAGGATTCTTACGGTAGAGCTGGAAAGAACAAATAAAGTTAAGAAGTGAGAATTTAAAATTTATGAAGACATCCAAGGAAAATTTGTCAACATTTTAGAAGGCCTAGCACTATATACAGGAGTTCTCTCCAAAAGTGATGAATAATTTGGATGGTTGTCGGCGTTATTTTGGGGTTGGAGGGGAGTTGCCCATAAGAAGCTATCGGTCGCCGGAATCCAAATCCCGTCACTCGCTTTGGAAGGACGTCGAAGTATGAAATCAAACTGACCCCATATTTTTCATAGTTTAAAATGAAAGAGCATTGTACCTTAAATCATGTATCTATCCCGAAGGATAAAACAAACTAAGGAAAGTATGACATCCATTTGGTCTGCGAAACCTTTGTATTTGCCGACAAGTTCTGCTATTTAATATAAAGGATTAAATAGGGTTTATATTAAGCTTGGTTCAGACGTGCTTCCTATAAGGGCAAGCCCCTATAGTTAATTACATCTTAAATGACCAAAGACACCTAAGAAGACTCTCGATAAAAATCAAGAATTGTTATCTTCAAGGAATTTCAAAGGGTACGACTTTTCAACGAAATCGGACGTAGAGGTGTGAAAGGGGATTGGTTCAAATCTGGTACATTTTATTGTAGAATCCAAAGGAAGAAGAACTATGAGATGTCATGGATCCAGAGGAGAACCTCGGTGACTTCCCATGCTATCCTAATGTTTGGCTTCAGTTTTGAGGAGAAATATTTGGGTGTTTCATCCTGCCAATTTTATTAGTTAGGGCTTACATTCGTGTGAAATGATCACACAAATAGCCTGGAAGATGTGAGGATTTAGGTCGTGACAAACAACAACCTCGGAATCTTAAGACAAGTTAGGGCTTATATTGTATAGTTGGGCTATGCAAAGGCTTAAAGAGAAGGTGAGGATTTACGTTGCATAAGCAAGCAACCTTGAAGTCCTACGGCTTTGTTGTTTAAGTTCAAGGAAGGAAGATTGGTTTAGCAGGGGAAGGCAGGTTTTGCTGTTGAAGATGGTCATGCTACCCACCATGCTAGCTCCAAGCTCCTTGTCACGACTAGTTTGAGTTATCTAGTGTGTCAAGTTATAATTTCAAATCAAATGGTCCTATGGTTGAAGTTCTTTAAATTTTATGAGGGCATATTAAAGTTGTTAGAGTGACACCGGTTAGAATCCTGCGGTTCCCTCATTTTGGCATCACTATTTTTTATTGGATTCACTTAGCCCAAATGAACTTACTAAACCCAACTTAATGAGTTCCATAATTTTCATTTAAACCATGGGAAGCCTCGTTAGCAACTGTAGGTTACCTCCTCCGAGGGATTCCAAATCATCTGATCGAGTTGTCTTAATTTAGTTGATGTTGTGGTTTTGTGTGATGTTTGTGATTAAATTTTGAGTTGTTTTATGTTTTGAATGTTGTGGCGGTGAATTTTATCTTGCTTGATTTTAGTTTTGGTTCTGGTTATGGTTATGTGGCTATCCTGATGGTTTTAGTTTTCATGTAGGGTGACATCGTTGTTTATCATGCAAATTTGCAAGTATAAAAGTACAGTATGAAAGTACAAGAAAGACAATGTTGAAATCTGTAAAAGTGTACCTGGCGAGTCTTCTCGTTCCACCGCCTGAAACTTAAAATGCATGTTAAGGCAGTTTATGAAGAGCAGGAAAGGTAAAATTTTGGTAATTTTCCTAACCCTATGTCATATCTTGGTGAGTCCTTAAAAGTTTAATTAATGATGATTCCATTGAGCTAAGAATATTAAGTTTAATAGACCTCTGAGGTATCCAACAAGTTAGGAGGGGGAAGCAGGTCCATGCCTCCCTCTCACCAATTGGTGAAAAACCTCGAGTCCATTTAAACATATTATATTACTTAATGGTTCATCCTGTAAATACCCTTATTAATTAGTGAACATTGATGTCTAGATTATCCCTAAGAAAAGGGTAATTATCACTTATCATTTAATTTGAAAATTATGTGGGTGAAGACCCTTAAAGAGGAAAGTCAGTGTAATTTGAACACTTAGCCAAATTTTTAATCCTAATTGGGCTTATTGGTGTTTCAAGGATGTTTGATTTAATTATGTTTATTTCTCTAATCCTTGTTTAATCAATTTTTTTATTCAGCCTAAGTCACAACTTAAGATTTTAAGACATAGGTGAGTGTCTTAATTAATTTTGAAAAGGGTTAAGCTTTAAGTGTTCATGATTCATGATTTGGATTCTATTTGAAAATCAAGATAGGGGTATTAAATTGATTAATTATTTGCTTCAAAAGCTATACCCCTAAGTTTAGGATCATTTAATTTTAATAAACTTCAAAATTTTAATAATTTAGAAATTTATTAACTTAATTAAGAAAGTGCAATTGGTTTCTACCAATTAAACCCTTTATGTTTCAAACATCAAATGAATTGATTAAGAATAGAGGTTACCCATCCCTTCCTTGTCTTAAACCTAAATGTTAATTAAGGCTAAATTTCAAAAATTACACATTTGCCCCTAAGGCTCTAACACTTCATAATTTGTCAAATTCAATTCAATTGACTTTGAAATATTTATCCTACCTCATTCATGGGTCAATTGAGACATCAGACTAGAAAATGTGATTTTTCAAAATTTAATTTAATTTATTTAATTATTTTCATGCAAAAATAGGATTTTTCAAAGAAAATTCCTAACTTGACGAAGGTGAATTCTAATCCCTTGAAATTTTTACTAAAGGTAGACCCAGACTAGGAAAGCCTTTGGATAAAATTTCATGATTTTTTTAATTCTCTGTAATTTATTAAAGTTATTTTAAATTCGGGGTTATTTAATAATAATAAAATATTTTAAATGGTGAAAATTAAGTTTTGTATTTTTGAAAAATCTCTCTAAGGTCAGAGAACCCAGAGAAGCAAATTTTATATTTTGTTGATTTTCCTTTAATTTATTGGAATTATTTTAGTTAAAAAACTTTTTTTTAGCCTATAAAAAAATTATTCTTAAGCTTTGAAATTCAATATCTTTATTTAGTGAATCAAGAAAAAAATATTCTAATTGTTCCTAAGTGATTAAGAAGTAATTTAGAATATTTCCATGAGATTTATTATTTTTGTGATTTTTATGGATTTTTAATTATTTAAATAGTTAAAATAGGCTAAAAACTAAGTTTTTATTTTAAATATCATTTTATTTTTAAAAAGTACCCCTGATCATAGAGAACTCAAAAAACTAAATTTCATAATTTTTTGAGTTATATTTTGATTTTTAAAAAATCATTTAAATGTCAAAAGTGGTATTTATCTTTAAAAATCAACTTAAGTTGTCAAATGAACTCAAAATATTTAGAATTTTTTATGATGAGTTCTCTGGATCATAAATCATATTGGAGATCAAAAATCAAGTCATTTAAATGTTTATATTTTCCAAAATTAATTATTTTAGTGATTTAGTGTTTGTAAAATTTAAGTGTATTTTAAATGACTTGACCCATGAAATTATTTCCAAAGGCTTCTATAGTTATGGTGGACCTTTCCAATATTTTCTTAGAATTTTCTAATCAACATTTTAATTTCCATGATTATTTTAAAGAAATAATGTGAAATAACTTGAAAAATATGGATCTCTGTATGGGAACCTCTTCTGACTTTGGAAAAATTAGAGGATGTTTCCCCTTACAGAGACTACAACATGCCAAAATTTCAAGCCAAGGTGATGTGTCAATATGACATGGAGAATCAAATGATCCCAAATAGTATTTAGTTAATTGAAAAAAAAATATGCATAAAATGGTCTTGAATTTATTCCACATTGTTTTCCTCTATTCACTGAGCAAGAGGGTATTTTAATTTTTTTTTTTTGTGATTTTTGTATGTTTTTGGTTTCAGATACATGGAATAGACATTTGTAGAAAATAAGGGAAAATTGAGCAAAAATGGTGCAATTCACATGGTGCCATAGCGCCTTCTCCTTGGCGCTATAGCACCACAGATAAGTGTAGTGGGTGCTATTGCGCTGAGACTAGTGTTATAGTGCCAATAACTTCCTTTCTAAAGATCCATTGAATTTGACAAAACTTTTGAAGGGGTGTTTGAAGAAACCCTTGGTTATTTTGAGAGATTTATTAATATGGACAAAAATTGCACAAAAAGAGGACGTTTTAGTAGCATTTGAAGGCATTAGGAAGTCTCATTTTTGTTTTAAAGTGTGAGTTTATGTGTTTTTTGAGTTGTAAGAGCAGGAGTGTGGAGAATGCTTCAAGGAGACTCGAAAATATATGTTGGGGAGAAGACATAAGGTACTTTGTATTTATGTTTAAGTTTTTGTTTCTAAGAATTAGATTTCAAAAAAAAATTTATGTTTTTGTTTTATTTTCCATGAATTCTGATTAGTTCTCATTATTTCTCTTTGCTCTTGGAAATTAATCTTGTGGGATGAGAATGATTTAAAGATTTCTTTATTACATTAAAAAATTATGATGGCATTTTCACTGATTGTTCTTTGACTTTATAAATTGGTCACTTGTGATGTTAAAATCTACTAAGAAACATAAAGACCCGGGAGGGCTATGATTTCACCTTGCTAGAGAGTGTCAAACTTCATTTTGGGTAGAGTTGTTGTGATCACTTAAGCAGATGTGCAAATAGATAAGCATATGAGTTTTGATGGGCATATAATTGATGTTTCTAAGGTGACAGATGATACACCAAAATAATATATTGTTTGAAGTCCTTTTTTATGCTTATTTATGGTGATATTGCACTTTAAAAAAGGGTATTTTTGTGTTATTGTTGCAGGTATATCATTTTTAGGCATTTCGAGAAAAAGTTATAAAAAAGGAAAAATTTTGGAGCAAAAACAACAAATTTTGCGATTCTAGCGCATGATGAGCCAAAACCCGGAGAACTAGCGCATGATACACTAGGGATGACTTTCTTAAATTAAGGCGGTTCGAGATGAATTTTTGCATGAATTTCAAAAAGACACTTGTTCTACAAAACCCTTGGAGTAATTCAATGCATATAGACACTTTGGAAGGTTCTTTTATGAAGGGATATGACTCTTGGATCAAATGACAGAACTTTTGAATTCAAAATAGTTAACTTTTGGAGGGAATTATGGAGGGAATTTTTAATTCTTTTCCAATGGAGGCAGCCCAAAATAAAAGAAGAAGACTTGATGGAGGCTTTTACGATGTGGCGTGAGAGAATAGAAAGGGTGACGTGAGGTAGAGATAGAGAGAGGAGAGGAGATTTTCTTCTAGTGTTTTTCTTCTAGGGTTGTAAGACGAGAGGGAAGATGAGAGTTTTCTTCTTCATTACACTTCTAAGAGACAATTGGGAGTGATTGTAAAGAGGGAAAGGCTTGGAGAGAACTTCTAAGGATTTGCTTGGGAAGGATTGTGAGATAAGTTGTATTTTTATTTCTTTTATTTTGAAAACTTATTTTTAGATGTGAAATATGTGTTTTATCATATCCTTCTCATAAATTTTAAGCAGTCTTCTTTATTCTACTCCCTACTTTGAGATATGTTTTGTGAAGAATAGATTTTTTTTTCCACAATTTTAAATGATAATAATTTGTGATGATTTTAACTCTAATCTTCATTTACTTTTCAATTTGGCCAATTGAAATGTTAAAACTTGTTGAGAGACATATGCTCTTAAATGAGATATGATTTCTACAATATAGGGAGAATAAAATTTGATTTCATAAGGGAGTATGCCATCCATGGGATTGGGTGCAAATAAATAAGAAATATAATTCGTTGGATGCACAATTAGAGATTTTAAGGTGGCATATTAAAATCACCATTTTGGTCCAGTTG
>NEWO01000139.1:881084-900078 GCA_003013225.1 Phalaenopsis aphrodite
GAGAGAGAGTGTGTGTGTGTTTGTTGTTTAATTTGATCATTTTCTTATTTAAGTGTGTTTGCTTGCTTTTAATTATTTATTTTATTTTGTTTATGCATAGTGTAAGATCTGAAAATTTATTACCTTACGATTCCTAGCTAGAAAGAACTATTAGAAAAATTTCAAAACAACGAAAAGGGAAAGATCATTTTAGCAAAATGGCTTGCAGTTTAAAAAATGCTAGAAATGAAATGAACATCATCAGAGAACTTTAAGAGATTATGTTAATCCTACAGCAGATGAAATTCATTTGAGCATTCAGAATCCTGTTGTAGCTGCCAATTCATTTGAGCTTAAACTTGCTATTATTCAAATGGTACAAAACAATCAGTTTAGGGGAACTCCAACTAAAGATCCTAATTTACACCTTGCTAGTTTTCTAAAATTATGTGCAACATTTAAATATGATGGAGTGTGGAATGATGTCGTCAGACTTAGACTTTTTTATTTTTTCACTAAGGGATAAAGCTAAGATGTGGTTAAACTCATTAGCACCTAGATCTATCAGAACATGGGGAGATTTATCACAAAATCTCTTATATAAATATTTCCCACTTTCAAAAACTACTAAGCTTAAAAATGATATCACAATTTTTTGTTAGTTTGAAGAAGAATCAATTTTTGAAGCCTGGGAAAAATTTAAAGATCTCATTAGAAAGTGTCCCCTCCATGCGTTGCCAGATGGGTTAATAATTCAAACTTTTTATAATGGGTTGGTTGGATCTCTTAGATCAAAATTTGACACTGTTCCTGGTGGATCATTAATGTCAAAACCATTCGATGAAGCATATTCATTAATTGAAGAGATGGCGACTAATAATTTTCAATGGTCCTCTGAAAGGGTAAATCTAAAAGAGTAGCTAGTATTCATGATTCTAATGTTATATCTATTTTAGTTGCCCAAATAGTTGCTATATCAAAAAAGATAGATCAATATGGAATGAATTATTCTCAGACAGCACCTGTGCTGGAGGAAAACTCGTTGGGACAAATGATAGAATCTCAATCTTCTTATGAGAATTTAAATGCAATAAACAATCATTCTAATAACCCTTATTCCAATTATTATAACTCTTGTTGGAAGAATTATCCAAACTTTAGTTGGGGTAACATTTGGAAACTCTAAAATCAAGGAAATCAAGCTTATAAACCATATTACCCCACATGTTTTAATACTTTGCAAAGTAAGGAGAAAAAGCTATCAATGGAAGAATTGATATTTCAAATGGGTAGTCAATTACAAAGTCAGGGAGTTGCTATCAAAAACATAGAAAATTAATTAGGATGTATTGCTACGGCACTTAGCAATAGACCTTCAGGAACATGTACTAGTAATGTTGAAGTGAATCATAAAGATCCGAACAAAGAGCAAATTAAAGTTATTCAACTAAAGAGTGGAAAAGAATTAGCAAACAGAGTTCAACAATAAGTTGAAGTTGAGAAAGATGAGTTGGAAAATGAAAAATCTGGTGAAGATTTTCATTTTGAAGCAGAAAGTCCTATTAAACTAATGAAAATCATTGTAGAAAGACCACCATCTCCATTTCCTCAAAGATTGAAGAAGAAACATAGAGATATTCAATTTTCAAATTTTTTGATATTTTTGGGGAATATAATGTTAAACATTCTATTTGTTGAGCCTTTAGAACAAATGCCAAGCTATGTGAAGTTCATGAAGGATATACTTTATAAGACAAAAAAACTTTGTAGATAATGAGACTACTGCACTCAGTGAAGAGTGTAGCACTATAATTCAAAAAAAGCATCTTGAAAACTTAAAGATCCTGGAAGTTTTGCAATTCCTTGTGCTATTGGCGAATGATTTTATGGAAAAGCTTTATGTGATTTAGGAGACAGTATTAATCTTATGCCATTATGAATTTTCAGAAGATTGGGCTATGGAGATATTTCACCTACAACTGTAACTCTTCAGCTAGCTGATCATTTGATTACCTATCCTAAAGGAGTTATAGAAGACGTTTTGGTAAAATTCATTAAATTTATTTTTCCTGTCAACTTTATTGTATTAGATATGGAGGAAGATAAAGAAATTCTTATCATTTTAGGAAGGTCATTCCTAGCCATTGAAAGAGCTTTGATAGATGTGTAGAAAGGAGACTAACTATGAGACTTAGTGATAAAGAGGTTATATTTAATATTGCAAAATCTATGAGATACCCTATAAGAGAGCAAGAGATTGAATGCTTTAGAATGGATATTAATGAATATTTCAAGAAAACTTTTGAAAGATAATTTCAAAAGGAATATATAGAATATCAAGATGATGATAAAATTCAAGATGAATCTACGGAAGTGAGTAACGAAAATATGAATTATGTTCAGGAAAGATTTGAAATGTTAAAGCTTATAGAAGGTAACAAGAATTTAATTCCATCGATTGAGAAACCTTCTGAACTAGAATTAAAAACACTTCCTACACAAATTGAAGTGTGCTTTTTTAGGAGATTTATCTACATTACCTGTTATAGTATTTTCAGAATTAACTGATACGCAAGAAAATAGTTGTTGGAAACTTTGAAAAGATATAAGAAAGAATTTGGATGTACATTGCTCATATTAAAGGAATCAACCCTTCAATTTGTATGCATAGAATTTTATTAGAAGATCAACATAATAAAGAGTTAATCCTCAAAGGAGATTAAATCTTATGATGAAAGAGGTTGTAAAGAAAGAAATTTTAAAATCATTAGATGCTGGAATAATATATCCTATTTCAAATAGTGGTTGGGTTAGTCCAATTCAATGTGTTCCAAAGAAAGGAGGTGTGACTGCAGTGACAAATGAGCTTAATGAATTAATATCAACAAGACAAGTCACTGATTGGCAAATCTGCATAGATTATAGAAAATTAAATTTTGCCACCAGAAAGGATCATTTTCCTTTACCCTTTTTGGACAAGATGTTGGTAGATTAGTTGTGAATAAATGTTTTTATTTTCTTGATGGATATACTGATTATCATAAAATACATACTGCTCTAAAGGATCAAGAGAAAACAATAATTTTCTAGTCCTTATGGAATTTTTGTTTTTCGGCGAATGTCTTTTGAATTATATAATGCACCTGCAACATTTCAAAGATTTATGATGTCAATTTTCAATGATTTGATTGAAAATGGGATTGAAGTCTTTATGGATGATTTTTATGTATTTGTAACTTCATTTGAAATATCTCTAAATCATTTAGAAAACTTTCTAGAATGTTGTGAAAAGACTAATCTCGTATTGAACTGAGAAAAATGTTAATTTATGGTTGTAGGAGGAATTGTTCTTAGGCATAAAATTTCAGCAAATGACATGGAAGTAGATCCTACAAAAATATAGGCTATATCGAACCTACCTCCACCTACCAGAGTTAGAGGATTTAGGTGCTTTTAAGACATGCTTGACTTTACCAGAGATATAATCAAGATTTTTCAAAAATTATTAAACCTTTGTTGACATCACTTTTGGTTTAGGTTTAGTTTTTCCTCTTTAGTAGCCTAGAGTCTAGCCATAGAGTTTTTCCTGTTGATTATTCCTAGAAAACTAGATCTGGAACCCTCACCATTAGAAATTCCAAACTCTTCTCCACTCAACTTGAAGTTCAATATAGTGGTCCTAACCTCTAGCACTTAGTAGGTGGGGGCACTATGGGGGAAACTCAAGATGAGTCACCCTTAGGACTTCTGGACCTTAGGGTTAACCCTGGGTGTTGGTCTGGAGCTAAGGCACTCACTACACTCACTAAACTCATCTACACTCACAATCACTCACAACCCTGAACTCAAATTTCTAGCATAGGCCCCTTGATCTTTTTGGGATACTCGTGTTGATGGTCACTTAAACCTACCAGGCCTAGGGCTATAGTTTGGCTAAGACCACTATATAGGGGACCCTAAATGGGGTTTCCATTGGTCCAACCCTTTTTGGTGATGGTTGATACATCAACTCTACCAAAATACCCATCTTGGCCTTTTACCCTTAAAACACCCCTAAATTACCAAGATACCCCTCAATAGCTCAAAATCCCAAAAAGAAAACTCCAAAAATTCCCAAAAAATCCCAATAAATCCTAAATATTCTCAATGTCATTTCTCTCAACCAATTTGACCATCTTTAACCAAAATCCCTAAATTTGCCTTTAAGAGCCCAAATTTCCCAAAATTCAACTCAAATATCCATCAATTTGATCTCAATTGACCCCAATTACAATCCTAAACTCAAATTCACCTTTGACATGACAAAATTAAACTAACTCCATGCTCAATTGGTCCAAGATTTAAGCCCAATTTTGAGTTAGGTTAAAGCCCCAATGTTGACCATATGACCTAATCTCAACAAATTGAACCCATAGCCTAGTTAATTGACCACAATTAATGTTGAAAAATCTTGATAACATTTTTATACATCAAAATCATCCATCAACTGACCTTGGTGAAACCTCATATCCATTTGATTTTGGCCTCAATCCAAAATTCCCAAATTTATCCCCAAATTGGCTAAGTCCCCAAATTTCACTGAATTGATATCCTTAACCTCCAAATTGGCACTCAATTCATGTTGGAAACTCTTCATGAGGTCCCTATTGACCATTTATAACAATCAATTTGGACTTAGCCCAAGGCTAACCCCAGCTAGACCCAAGCCTAGCCCAACATGACCAAATTGACCAAATTTCAAAATTCCATCAAATTGACCCTTCAATTGAACTCAAAAACATTTCCATTCTTCACCAAAATTGTTCCTTATGATCATCCACACCAAATGAAACATTTATTTGGGCTAATTGACATGGCTAGTCTAGCCCAAACCCAAGTTTTGGTCATTCGCACCCACTTGGACCCATGCACTAAATGTGATCTAACCACCCTAAAGTCACCAAATTAACTCCACCCCAACCATTAGTTGGACTTAGTGACCAGTCCAAACACCATGAAACCCACCTAAATCAAGCCATGGACCAAAGGTTTCCCAAATTAAGCGATCTTATTCCCAAAAATACACATGCTTAAGATACCTTTGCCAAATCAAAGCACATTTGCATTAAATTGTTGTGATGGATTCCTCTGGGTTCCCTAACTACACTTGATTTTTAACTTATTTTAAATATTTAAATAATTAAAAATTCATAAAGAACACAAAAATAATAAAATTCATGAAAATATTCTAAATTGCTTCCTAATCACTTAGGAACAATTAGAATATTTTTCCTGATTTTCTAAATTAAGATATTGAATTTAAAAGCTTAAAAATAATTTTTAAGGGCTAAAAATGAGTTTTCACTAAAATAATTCCAATAAACCCAAAAAAAATTAGAAAAATATGAAATGTGCTCCTCTGGGTCCTCTAACATCAGAGAGATTTTTCAAAAATACAAAACCTAATTTTCATTATTTAAAATATTTTATTTTTATTAAATAGCCCAAAATTTTAAATAATTCTATAAAATCACAAAAAATTCAAAAAATTATTAAATTTGATCCAAAGTCTTATCTTGTCTAGGTCTACCTCTAGTAAAAATTTCAAGTGATTATAATTTGTCTTGGTCAAGTTAGGAATTTTCCTTGAAAAATACTATTTTTGCATGAAAATAATTATATAAAATAAATTAAATTTTGAAAAATCACATTTTCTCTTCTGATGTCTTAATTGACCCATTAATTAGGTAGGATAAAAATTTCAAAGTCATTTGAATTGAGTTTGACAATTTATGAAATGTTAGAGCCTTTGGGGCAAATGTGTAATTTTGGAAGTTTAGCCTTAACTAACATTTAGGCTTAAGTCAAGGAGGGAAATAGGCAAACTCTGATCTTAATCAATTCATTTGATGTTTTAAACATAGAGGGATCAACTGGTAGAAACCAATCTAACTTTCTTAAATAATTTAATAAATTTCTAAATTATTAAAATTTGGAAGTTTGTTAAAATTAAATGATCCTCGACTTAGGGGTATGAATTTTGAAGTCAATAATTAATCAATTTAATACCCCTATTCTAAATTTCAAATAAAATCCAAATCATGAATCATGACCTTAACATTTTCAAAACTAATTAAAACACTCACCTAGGTCTTAAGGGCTTAGTGGTGACTTAGGCCAAATTAAAATTGACTAAATTAGGATTAGAGAAATAAACATAATTAAATCAAATATCCTTGAAACACCACTAAGCCCAATTAGGATTAAAAAATTGGCTAAGTCTTCAAATTACACTAACTTCCCCTTCAAGGGAATTCACTCATATAATTTTCAAATTAAATGATAAATGATAATTAACATATTCTTAGGGATAATTAAGACATCAATGTACACTGAGCATTAAGGGTATTTACAGGATGAATTATTAAGTAATATAATAAGTTTAAAGGAACTTGAGATTTTCCATCAGGCAGGGAGAAAGTAGCATGGACCTGCTTCTTTCTCTAGATCTGTGGACACCTCGAAGATCTACCAAACTTAATATATTTTGCTGGGCAACATCATTCTTAATTAAACTTCTAAGGACCCGCCACGATATGACATAGGGTTAGGAAAATTATAAAAACTTTACCTTTCCTGCTCTTCATAAGTTGCCTTAACATGCATTTTAAGTTTCAGGTGGTGGAACGGGAAGACTCGCCAGGTACACTTTTACAATTTTCAGCTTTGTCTTTCTTGTACTTTCATATTGTACTTTTATACTTGCAAATTTGCATGCTAAGCAACTATGTCACCCTGCATGAAAACTAAAACTATCAGAATAACCACATAACCATAACCATAACCGAAACCAAAATTAAAATCAGCTAAGATAAAACTCACCGCTACAACATTCAAAATATAAAACAACTCAAAATTTAATCACAAACATCATACAAAACTACAACTTCAACTAAATTAAAACGTCTCTATCAGATGAGCGGGAATCCCTCGGAGGAGGTAACCTACGGTTGCTAACGAGGCTTCCCACAGTTTAAATGAAATTATGGAATTCATTAAATTGATTTTAGTAAGTTCATTTGGACTAAGTGAATCCAATTGGGAAAATAGTGGTGCCGGAACGAGGGAACTGTAGGATCCTAACCGATGTCGCTCTAATCAACTTTAAATGCCCTCATAAAATTTAAAGAACCTCAACCATAAAGCCTCCTTATTTAACATTATAACTTGACACACTAGAAAACTCAAACTCGTCGCGGCAAGGGGCTCGGAGCTAGCATGGTGGGCAGCACAGCCATCTTCAACAGCAAAACCTGTATTCCCCAGCTAAACCAATCTTTCTTAGACTTAAACAACAAAGCCATAGGACTTCAAGGTTACTTGCTTATGCAACGTAAATCCTCACCTTATCTTTAGGCCTTTGAATAACCCTGCTATACTATATAAGCCCTAACTAGTTTTACGATTCTGAGGTTGTCGTTTATCACGACCTAAATCCTCATATTTTCTAGGCTATTTGTGTGATTGTTTCACACAAATATAAGCCCTAACTAATAAAATTGGCAGGATGAAATACTTAAAATTTTCTCCTCAAAACTAAAGCTAAACATTAGGATAGCTTAGAAAGTCACCGAGGTTTTCTTCTGGATCCATGACATCCCCTAGTTCTTCCTCCTTTGGATTCTACAATAAAATGTTCCAGATTTGAACCAATCCCCTTTCACACCTTTACGTTCAATCTCATTGAAGAGTCCTACCCTTTAAAACCCCTTGAAGATAATATTTTCTTGATTTTTATCGAGAGTCTTCTTAGATGACTTTGGTCATTTAAGATGTAATTAACTATAGGGGCTTGCCCTTACAGCTTGCCCTTATAGGAAAGCATGTCCGAACTCAGCTTAATATAAACCCTATTTAATCCTTTATATTAAATAAGGGAACTTGTCGGCAAATACAAAGGTTTCGCAGACCAAACGAACGTCATACTTTTCTTAGTTTATTTGATCGAGCCTCATCTTAACGACTTGTGTTTATCCTTCGCGATAGATACAGGATTTGAGGTACAGTGTTCTTTCATTTTAAACTATGAAAACTATGGGGTCAGTTTGATTTCATACTTCAACGTCCTTCCGAAGCGGGCAATGGGATTTCAATTCCAGCGACCGACAGGTTCTTACGTGCAACTCCCCACAAACAAACCCAAAAGTAACGCCGACAACCTTTATAGCAACTTCTAGAAAAAGATACAAATTTTGACTTTAATCAATATTGCCTTAAAGCCTTTAAAACTTTAAAGAAAAAATTGGTCACTGCTCCTATAATTGTTACACCTGATTCGGAGAAACCTTTTCAATTATGTGTGATGCTGGTGATTATGCAATTGAAGCTGTTTTAGTGCAGAGATATGATAAGATATTTAAAGTAATATACTATGCTAGTAAGACTCTTAATGATCTCAAATTAATTACACTACCACTGAATGATAGGTATTAGCTATTATGTATTTTTTTGATAAGTTTAGATCATATTTGATTGGTGCTAAATGTGTTGTGCATACTGACCATTCAGCTATTAAATATTTGCTGCAAAAGAAGGAAGCTAAACAAAGATTAATTAGATGGGTACTTGTGATGCAAGAGTTTGATTTTGTGTTAATCGATAGGAAAGAGATTGATAATCAAATTGTTGATCATTTGTCTAGGCTAGAACAAGAAGAAATACTTGACATGAAAAAATAGATTAATGAATATCTTACTGATAAATGACTTTATGTTATAAAAGGATGGGAAATACCTTGGTATATTGATATTGTAAATTATATTGTTAGTGGTATTTTACTATATGGACTAACAAAACAGTAGGAAAAGAAATTCGTTCATGATGCAAAATTCAATTTTTGGGATGATCCTTATTTATATAAGAAATGTAAAGATTTATTGATGAGTTGATGTGTGCCTTATAAAGATATTCAGGAAATTATATGTCATGATTCTGAATTTGGAGGATATTTTGGGAATGATAGAACTATTCATAAAATTTTACAATCTTGGTTTTATTGGCCTACACTATTTATAGATCTTAATATATATATCACAACATGTGACAAAGAGTAGATAATATTTTAAGAAGAAATGAAATGCCTTAAATTTTTAATTTGGAAATTAAAATTTTTGATGCATGGGGATTGGATTTTATGGGATCATTTATACCCTCAATCAAAAATATATACATATTGATTGCACTGGATTTCGTTTCAAAAAGGATTAAAGCAACCACTTTACCTCGATGTGATGCTCTAAGTGTTTCAAAATTTTAATTAAAAGTATTTTACAAGATATGGAATGCCGAGAGTAATCATTACCAATGGAGGATCTCATTTTAGTAACATTACAGTTGCAAGATTGGTGAAAAAAATATAATATAATGCATAAAATTGCAACTGCTTATCATCCCCAAACTAATGGTTTAGCAGAAGTAACTAATTGTGAAATTAAGAAAATTTTGGAAAAGAGTGTTAATCCTAGTAAAATGGATTGGTCTACTAGATTGGATAGTGCATTATGGGCATAAATGATAACCTATAAAACACCTATAGGAATGTCCCCTTATAGATTAATTTTTTAGAAGACTTGTCATTTGCCAGTTGAATTGCAACATAAAGCTTATTGGGTGATAAAATAAATTAATTTCAATTTGAAAGAAGCTGGTGAGAAAAGATTATTGCAATTGATTGAGCTTGAAGAAATTAGAAATGAATCTTAAGATAATGTGAGGATTTAAAATGAAAAGATGAAAGAATGACATGATCTGAAGATAATAAAAAGAGAATTTGAACCTGTATAGGATGTTTTTTTATATAATACATGATTGAAATTACTTTCTAGAAAATTGAACTCTAGGTGGAAAGGGCCATTCAGAATTATACAAGTCTATCCCGATGGGGCAGTTAATATCGAAAACCCCAAGATTGGAATAATATTTAAATTAAATGAGCACATATTGAAATCATATTTTGATGTTCAAAGACCAGCTTTTAAGAGATTGTAATGTTAGGCCACCCATAATAAGACTAGGAATGTTGGGCTGACGACATTAAACTAAGCGCTTTGTGAGAGGCAACCCATATGTATCATTATTAGTTAGTTTTTGAGTTTGTTTTGTTTGAAATATTTTACATATATTTATGTTTATGTCTTTTATGTAGTCTGTTTATTTGATAAAATATTTAGAAACATCTTTATTTGCCTAATTTTATAGAAAAATTGAGAATTTAAGAGATTGAAATCGAAACGGCAAACATTTTGGAACTGGCGCATAATGCGCTACTTTCTAGAGAGCTGGCGCTTAATGCCCCAGATTGGCACATGATATCTAGTGCATCATGTGTCGCAGGTCTGAAATGTTTAAAATGTGTCAAATGGTAGTTTTTGGTGGTCTCTTCTCCATATAACTCCTAAAAACTGACTCCAAATCATATTTTAGGGGGGGAAACAAAGGAAAAGTTACCACGTTTCAAATCCTATGACTTCTCACTCTAAAAACTCTGCTAGATTTGGAATTTTCAACTGGAGAAAATTCGACAGTTTTGTTGCGCAGAAATTACACGATCGAGTTCTAGTGAAGAAGAGGCTTATCAAAAAAGGGCATTTATGAATCTAGGATTCAACACGCTGAATACTCGAGTAGAAGAGACTATTGTGCAGAAGCGTTGGGAAGTGTTTTGCTACACTACTGTCACTGTTGTTGTTATTGTAGTAAAAAATTTTATGCAAATCTTCATGTGATCAACCAAGGATTGATTTACGTGCGAGACAAGTTTGTGCAATTCACTCCTTCAAGAATAAATGAGATGTTTATGATTGAAAATGTGTCTATCTGTCATTATTCAAACTTTACCCTTACAAGAGAGAATATGAATGAACTCTACCGCCACCTTACAGATGAAGGTGCAAATTGGGAGACTAGTGATGATGGAAATGTAAGTTTTTCTTCGTCATTTTTTAATCCAGTTTCAAAAGCGTGGCACTTCTTCATTTCATCAAAATTACTGCCTACCATGAAAATTAGTAAGGTAACAAAGGAGATCGCTATTTTAAATTATTGCAATCAAACAAGAAAACCTATTGAAGTTGCAGCTATTATTGTGAAATCGATTTTGGGTTTGATTGTGAATGGATTTGCAGTTGGACTTGGACATCCATCCACTATTTTTCTACCATGCAGTCAACCGCAAGTACCTTATGAAAGTTGGGAAAAAGTGCTGCTTCCTTGAAAGCCGATGGATCCAGAAGTCTATTGCAACTATGTTGGAATGGGAGATGAAAATGATATAAATGTACTGATGGATCAAGGATCTCAAAATTCATCACCTCTTCAGTCCTACTATAACTCGAGTGAAATTTCAAAGAAGAACAAGAAGATAAAGAAAGATGTGCAGAATCTTATGCATGTGATTGGAAATATTACTAAAATGTTGGATCATATGGATTAGAGACTAAAAAAACATTTTGAACATACATAACGTATTGAAGATGGATTGGTACGTATGTTCAAAAAATATGCTTGGATTGAGGAGGAAAATTCAACTGATGAATTTCCTTTTCGACCCCTTATAACATATATGTGCACTATCAATCTATGGGAGATACCTAGAAGGGTGATAGTGAAGAAGATGTTTGTTCTTAATTTATGCACAGAACATTGTTGTTTAGTACTATCTATTTTAATTTATTAAGTTGGATTGTATTTTCTTTCTAATGAACACTATCTATGTTTATGTTTTGAATTTTGATGTTTAGATTTCAGTGTTAGGATGTTGGTTTGCTTTAGAACACTAAATTTAATGTTTGTTGGCTTAAAAAATTTTAGTTTGTAATAGCATAGATTTTACATATAAATGTGAGTTTTGTGTTTTTTGTAAAATTTTTGTGTTAGTGTGATGTTTATATATGCTTAGAAAGGTTTATTTGAGTCAAATAGAGGTTGACGTAAAGCGGAACGGAGCAGATTTCCACAAAAATCGAAATCTAGAGAATTTAAGCTCTGGCACATGATGCACTAATTTACAGAGCTCATGCGCCAAATGTCCGAACACGCCTTACTGCATAGAAAACCACAAAATCGCACAGACAATCTCCATTTTTACTGCTTGAGTCATCACTTACCTCAAGACCTTAGTCTACGGCATCACATTGTGGGTGAAAGAGAAGAATTCGGAGGCTAAAAATCATAGAATTCATCTTCTCTTGGTAAGAGCTTCACTTTAATATAGAAATTTTTAATTTTCACCATAGATTTGGGAAATCCGAAATTTGGGATTTTTGATGAAAAGTTGAAGAAAACTCATGGTGAATAGTTTCTTACCAAATAATTTTTTTTTGAGGAGTTAAATTTTTGATTTTGTGATTTATTTGAACTTTACTTGGATTTTCGTAGAATTTTCAAATGGCTTCCCTAGTTAAGAGAGGAAGGTTGTCCAAGAAATTTGATGCACGAAGATTTGTTAGTTTCAAAGCCTAGCATAGTTACATAACTCAGATGGAAACAAAAAGAATGATCCAAGAAAAGGCGTTTGTAAACTCGGGTGGCAAGGTTGAGTGATTGATTCTTGCCCAGAACTGGGAAAGATTTTGCTACTTCATTGTTGAAGCAATTGTCTCGATAGTTTGGGAGTTT
Source organism: Phalaenopsis aphrodite (assembly GCA_003013225.1). Classification (NCBI taxonomy): domain Eukaryota; kingdom Viridiplantae; phylum Streptophyta; class Magnoliopsida; order Asparagales; family Orchidaceae; genus Phalaenopsis; species Phalaenopsis aphrodite. The sequence continues at coordinate 893,718 of NEWO01000139.1, forward strand.
TATGCAAACTTGAGATTCACTGCTGAAGATCACAACTTGGTGAGAGGTATGCAGGTCAAATTTTCTGTTGAAAGGATCAATGCTTTTTATGGGCTTAAAAACATATTTTTTGGTGAATATGTTGCATTTGAGATAACTGATTCATCAGCAAGGGAAGTGATTGCATTTTTGATTGATGGAAGAGGGGAGTGGAAGATTAAGAATAATAAGATAGTTGTCTTTCCTGCTTCCATTTTGACTATTCAGTCAAAAGTATGGCACCACTTCATTTCTACCAGACTGTTGCCAACAAATGATTTGGCTAATGTTACTAAAGACAAAGCTATACTAAACTATTGCGTTCAGGACATGAAGGCATTAGATGTTTGTGCAGTTTTAGTTCAGCATGCTCGAAGTATAGTTGGTAGTTCTACTACTAAAGGTTTGGGATACCCTGCATTGATTTTCAATCTATGTGAACAATCAAGAGTAGAATTCAATAGAAATGAATAAAGATTATAGCCTTAGAATCTGATTGGGAGGCATATGACTCAAATAATAGAATCATTTGTTAAGTCTAAAAGTGGAAGAAGGGAGGACCCTCTACATCTGATATAGAGGCATCTAATTCTTGATCTACATTTCTTGAAGGTATTATGGATCAACTCATGATTCAAAAAATGGATATATCTAATATTCAAACTCAGTTGAGACAGATAGAAACAAGGAATACATATAATGATGAATATCAGCAGAGGAGAGTACAACATGATATTGATTTTGAGAATGTCATGGTAAGACATCTTAAGGGCAAACCTAATGTGGACTTTCCTGCTTGCCCCAATTTTTCTCCCTATACTCCCGTTTATGAAGAAGAAGAAGAAGAAGAAGAAGAAGAAGAAGAAGAAGAAGAATCAGATGATAAAGAGGAAGGAGATAAGGATTGATATTTTATGAGTCTAGTTTAGTATGTTTTTGATGTTTGATTGTTGTTGTTGTTTGTATTGTGATGTACTTTCATTTGAAAGCAGTTGTAGTAAAAACTTTTATGTTATGTTGTGAACAGAAGCTGTAATAGTAACTGTAGACTTTCACTTTTTCTGCATTTTTAGTATTTTCAGTTTAGTTTGTTAGTTTAGTTTTTTTAGTTTTTGTAATTATGTTTTTAATTATCATCAAGTTCTCTAGAATATATTATGTTTTATTTAATGCTTTAAAGCATGTATGTAGTTTTACAGTTAGTACCTACAGTATACCAGAGCCCAGTTTCATAGTCAGAAGTCCTCTATAGGTCAGTTTTTATTTTCATGCATTTACTGTTTTATTTCATCTACTAAATTTTAAACTAAAAATATCTTTAAAATCACTTAAAATCTTAAGTTTAGGGGAAAGAAAAATTTCTTTTTAAAAGGAGTAAACTAAATTTTATTTGTCCATAAGTTACTATATTTTAAAACTAATTTAACATGGCTTGAGATATTAAGATTTAACTTTAAATGACTATACTTATGTTTATAAATATTGTGGTAAATTTAGGTAACAGGTTTTTTTAATAATGAAGGTCAATTCTAAAGTTAAAGATATATGATATGATACTATAAGATCACATTTTTCTATTTTGAAGCAAAGAAAATTGTATTTTTGAAGTATTAAGAATTTTAGAGTTTCATGTAATAAGAAAAGAATGAGACTTTATGAAAAATCATAAATTAATAAGAATTTATAAAGTAAAGAAAGGTATAGAGTTTTGATTTTAAGAAGAGTATAGTGAATTTCAAAATTATTAAAGGCTATCCAGATATAGTTATCCTCACTTGAAAAAGAAAAAGAAAAAGAAAATTAATGATTTAAAAGATCCTAAAATAAAACAAAAGAAGAAAAAAAGAAAGAAAAAGAAAAGAAAAATATGTGGGGAGAAGCTTGAGGAGAAGCCTAATCAAAAATTGGTTTCATTTGAATCAACTTAAAGAAAAAGCTTTATTATGTTTTCTAAACTTGTATTGGATTATTAGTAGCATTCCTAGTAAATTTTTCTTGAAGTTCGTTTATATATGAATGTTCTAAATGTCCTTAATATGAAAAATTGCAATTCTTCTTGATATAAATAGAGATTCATAAATCTTAAATTTGATTACTAAGTATTCCTAGACTTATAATTTGAAACTAAGTTATTAAAGGCTTTTTCTTAAATTTTTCTATTCTATTTCTTAAACTAAAGTATAAAAGTTATAAGTTAATCGCTATCTTAAGTGATATGCTTTTATGTAATAAAAGTGTCACTTAAGGACAAAGCATTTAAGTTTGGGGGATTTAGATACATTAAAATAATATACTGTTTTAAGTACCTATTCTATGCTTATTTTTTGTGATATTACACTTTAAAGAAAGATATTTTTGTTTTTTATTGCACGCATATCATTTTTAGGCATTTGGAGCAAACATGGTAAAATGGACAAAATTTGGAGCTAAACAACGAATTTTAGGATTGTGGCGCATGATGCACCACAATCTAGAGAACAGACACATGATGCACCAGATCAACGCATGATGCACTAGGGGCGACTTTTACAAATTAAGGCGATTTGAGACATTTTTGTGTGAATTTCAAAAGGACACTTGTTCTACACACCTCTTGAACTAATTCAATGCATTTAAACACTTTGGAAGGTTCTTTTATGAAGGGATATGACTCTTGGATCAAATGACACATCTTTTGAATTCAAAAGATTTGACTTTTGAAGAAAATTTTGAATTCTTTTCCAAAAGAGGCAGCTCAAAATAAAAGAAGAAGACTTGAAGGAGGCTTTTGGGGTGTGGCGTGAGAGAGAAGAAAGGGGGGCGTGAGTTAGAGATAGAGAGAAAAGAGGAGATTTTCTTCTAAGGTTGTAAGAGGAGAGGGAATGTGAGAGATTTCTTCTTCATTACACTTCTAAGAGAGAATTGTGATTGTAAAGAGAGAATGACTTGGAGAGAATTTCTAGGGATTTTCTTGGGAAGGATTGTGAGATAAGTGGTATTTTTATTTCTTTTGTTTTGAAAACTTATTTATAAATATGAAATTCATGTTTTATCGTATCCTTCTCATGAATTCTGAGTAGTTTTCTTTATCCTACTCCCTACTTTGAGATATGGATTTATGAAGAATAGATTTTGTTTTCTACGATTTTACAACATAATAATTTGTGATGATTTGAACTCCATTCTTCATTTACTTTTCGATCTGGCTAATTGAAATGTTAAGAATTGTTGAGAGACATACGTTCTTAATTGAGATATGATTGCTACAACATAAAGAGAATGACATTTGATTTCATGGGAGAGTGTGTCATCCATGGGATTGGGTGCAAATAAAAAAAAATATTTTTGTTGGATGCAGCATTGGAGATTTTAAGGTGACAGATTAAAATCCTCATTTTGATCAAGTTGATTGGAAACTAATGCGAGATTGTTAGCTCTTAGAGGAGGAAGTAGTACGAGCTCTAGGTGGCAGCCAGTATCCTCCCATCCTAACCACAAATTAAGGCCCAAACTCTGGACTAGTCAATGTTCTTTATAACACTCGGAAGAGGGTAAAGAATAAGATTGCTCCTATTTGACACAGAATAAATTTTATATATATTTTCAAATGATTTCAATTTCTTCACAATTCATATGCTAATTGTAAAGAGGAAGAATGTTTTCTTAAATTTGAACTTTCCGTCACAACAAAAACTTTGTTTAATTTTCATAATTTTGCTTTTAAAAGTTTAGTATTTAATTTAGTTTAACTTTTGTAGTCTTACATCTGCATTTTACTTAGCATTCACTTGAGTAGTTAATTTTAAAACTTCGCACTTTCCTTTTATTTTTGTTTTTATTTTTGTTATAAAATAATTTTCATAATTTACTTTAGGATTTTCCACTTCCCTGTGGGATCGATATCAAGGACTCCATTAGAGCCCTTTATTTATTGAGCGATACGTATACTTGCATTGATTTTAAAGGGGATTTACCAGTTTAAAAAGAGTTTTAAAATATAAATTATTTTTATGAAAAGTATTTTTTGTTGGGATTATATTGCATATTTATTATATATATAACGTGTGTATTTTGTAATATTGAAAAATATTTGCAAATTCTCACACTAAATCTGCCCACATCAATAGACTAGATTCTTTTTTCCAATTTAGTTTAGATTTTGGATCGAAGGGTCCCTAATAAGTCTTATAAAGAGGGCATAGTGAATAATCTGGAGGTGAGATGCCTGAATCTACTCAACGCTACTAGACAAGCCGGTGAAAAACTCTAAATTAGCCAATGTTTTTTGCTAGCACCACGAGGGGGTAAAGAATAGGGATGCTCATATTTTTCATAATACATCGTCATATTTTTTAGTCATTCAAATCCTACATATATTAATATCTCATTGCAAAGGGAAAAATCTTTACATATTATTTAAACTAGTCAGAATTACTTTTATTAAATTGTTAATCATAATTGTTTCTATCTGCTGAAAATTAGTCTTAACCATTGCGATTATTTTGTCTTTATTTAATCTGAAATTTAAATAGAATTTTCTTCAGAGTTTTGCAAGCCAATTTAAAAGACAACTATCCTTGTTGGATAGACACTGAGGTTTTTAAAGAAAATTCTATATTACTTGGAACGATACGTATATTTGCGTAGTTCCTCTAGTGTGAGTTTTATTATTTATTTTTTTATATCATTTCATGTATTTACACTAGCCGCTGAATATAATTTGGGTCAAGATTTTGGCAAAATTTTGGAGATAAAAAATAGACGTAATTGCGGGTTAGGTCAATTGTTAACCATGGTGAGTAGTTAAAAATATGGAGCGATGCCAACAACGGTTAGACATACGAATAGGCATCAACAACGGTTATTAGGGGGTAAAAGATCCAAAAGGCAGCTACAAAGATGCAAACATATAATGGTTCATAAATGATTAATAACTTATTTAATCTGGGACAAGCGAGTAATTTACTAGACACCCCATATGATCTATAAATAGGGGAGTCATTCCTTAAAGAAAGACTACTGAATTTATTCAAAGAAAATTAGTATGATTTGATGCATACTTTTTCCTCACTCCCCTTCATGTACTTTACTCATTTATCTCATCTGACCAACGCTCTATTTCTTGAGTGTGGCCCAAATGCCATTTTGGTATTCAACATGAAAGAAAAAAGTAATTCAACAAAACTAAGTGAATAAAAATAGAAGTAATGAGATTAAAATTGCTTGGTAGGGAGGCGTCAATGGATATATCCTTAGAGTAGATAAGCCTTGGGTGCACCAATTTGCTGCTTTCTATTATACTCCAAATATGCAACCTATCATCTTGGTTTGATTGCACGTAAATCACGGTTAATCGATAAATATTTGAACTACTCTAGTAAATCTAGTTTCCCAAAAAGAAAAATGAAGGTTGATGGAAAAACAAAGAGAATTAAAACAATTTTCATCCCTTTTCAAACTGAAATTTTCAAGTATTTAGTGTAAAATAATGAGAGTAATGATAGATAATATTTATGTTTTATATCCATTGATGGCTGCAATAATATTAACATTATTTGAGTTGTAACTCAATTTATTATTATTATTAATTATAATTATACATATTCATTTGGAGCTTGAGCAGAACTTTCACATATACGTTCATATTTAGATTGTTTAAATTTTTTAGTATTCATACTTAATTTTTATTTAACTTATTCGTTTAAATTTAAAAAAATTAAAAATGTGAATGAGTAATTGATTTTTTATACAAAATTATTAACAAATAATTTTATAACTTTAAATAGATAATTAATTAAATAAATTTTGAACTAGCATCTAATAAGTTCTTACTAAATAAATAAACGAATATATAAATTATAAGTTTTGTTACAAACAAATAACAAAAACAAATAGGAATAAATTACTTCATTAAAATAAATGGATAAAAAAATTAAATTAAATATATATGCTTATTGGCATTAAAATATAATCTGCTATAATTTAAAATATAAGTAAATAAGTTCCGATTAATCAAAATTAATCTTAATAATATATTATATAAATACAAAACATTTAATCAATTGCCTGTTGCTCAGTAAATAAGTTTATTCATGAATATTAATAAATTAGTTCAACTATATTTAAATTTAATTCATTTAATTTTGGAGGCGAAATTTTTTTTTAATTTTTATTCATAAATTTGATTAAATATGGGTTTTGTTTCCAGAATAAAATTAAAGGGGTTTTATTTCCCTCAAATAAAATAGTGGAAAGCGGTTTGTACGCAATTGCATTGGTTAACAGCCGTAGCTGTAACTTACAAATCACCATGATAATTTAAAAATATATTCATAAATTTTTACGACTGGCTGTCAAAACGGCT
>NEWO01000139.1:900238-914269 GCA_003013225.1 Phalaenopsis aphrodite
ATCAAATTGACTATAAGGCTACAAAGACTTGTAATCAATTAAAATATTGAATAAAAAAATGCAATAAAAATTATAAAATTAGATTCAAATGATGTTTTAATATAAATAATAATTTTCTAAATCTAGCTCAAATTCTTATTGTTTTATGGTATTTTATTAAGGTTGTTAAAATGACTCTTTATTCATGAACAGCTAGTTAAGCAAACGAGTCGAACATGAACATAATTTTTGAGCTCGAAATATAAACGAGTAGAACACGAGCACAATTTTTGAGCTCGAAATACAAACAAGCAAACAAGACCAGCATGTTTACACAGGTGTTTACGAAGAGGATGTAACTGGATAACATCTTAATCCACGCGCGAGTAACTTCGTTCCCGTTCCCAGTAATCTTCCGATCCGAAAGGTTGGGATCTCCAAAGCATCACAGCTTCGGCTCTGCGATGTTCGATGTACGCTATCTACGCCTTCTAGGGTTTGCAAACCCCATGACTGAACGCTTATGAAAACATAGGTTTTGATTCCATGGACTTTTGCCTCCGTCGGAAATGGATCCTACTACTCACCGGCGCCGCGGGTCTCTCAACTTATTTCGCATACCGTATGAAGATTGCGAAACTTGCCGGCACCCTCTTCTCCCTCGCTGACGCCGTTTCCTCCACATCCGACACCGCCAGTCTCATCTCCGCTGACGTCAACCGCTTTCTTCACTCCGATTCTAATGAAATTCCTTCCAGCCTGAAGCAGCTCTCCAAAATTGTGTCCTCGGACGAGCTTGCAGGCTCCGTTTCTAGGATTTTGGAGGCACTGACAGTGGGAATTGCAAGGGGAACCCGTTCGGCAGTGCAAAACGTTTCTGGTGAGAGGGCGGGACTGTCTGATCTGGTCTTGGATAGGTTCTTCTCCTCTGAGGGATCCAGTTTCGCCTCTGTCGTTGTCAGGAGTTTCGCCAGGAACCTCGTGATTTCTTTCTATTCAAGGGCTGCTGAAGGCGGCGGCAAACGGGATTCGCCGGCGGGGTTGGGGTGGGTGGATGTTGTTTGTGCAGAAAAGTGCAAGGAGCTTATAGCTCACAGCATTCAGGTGTTTGTAAGCACGGCCGTCGCTGTCTTTCTTGATAAAACTATGCATATTAATCCTTATGATGAATTCTTTGCTGGTATCACAAACCCTAAGCATGACGCAAGGGTGAATGAAGTGTTAGTTTCAGTCTGCAATGGTGCCATGGATACGCTTGTCAGGACATCCCATTCAGTGCTTACAAGCCCAAACTCTGACTTATCGGAGAACAAAGTAGTGAATTTGGGAAATGCTAGAAATAGCTCTTTTGTTTCCATGAACGGAGAGCACAATGGTTGGGTCAGCCAGATTTCTTCGGCATTGGCAGTTCCAAGCAACAAGAACTTTGTTCTTGATGTCTCAGGGAGGGTGACATTTGAGACTGTCAGGTCTGTTACAGAATTTGCGATGTGGAAGCTTTCCCATTGTGTAAAAATTGGTATCAGTTCAATTCGACAAGAAGTTGCTGATAGAGGCTTGGAAGTGTTGAGATATGTTAGCGCTAGGTCTACAGTTATAGCTACAATATGCTTTATCTTGTGCATGCATATTTATGCTGGAACGAGGGGTTTGATGAGGATTTGAACTCTTTCTGCAACCTTGATTGTTTATATGCCACTGTAAGTTTTCATTAACCTCTACTCATACAATAAGAATGTGTTTTGGAAGAGCGTGGTGGAACACAAGGTGGTGTATTCTAGATGACATTTGAAGTAGCACAGTGTTCAATGAAAATGCATATATTGAAGGAAGATTTAAGATTTGAAACGCAGGTGATATTGAAAATAGCTATGTAAGAAGGTTATATATTTTCTGTAGAGTTATAAGTAGATGAAACTCACTCATCATATTTTACCAAATATGCTAGATGGGTGAATGGCATCTTTGTTTTGGTTAATGCATCAATGCTCTGTAGCGAAAGAAATGTTTGATGTTTAAGGAAGACTTATGTGAAGTCAATATTTGCTTGGATCTTGCTTGAAGATTTAATAATGATTTAATGTAGATATTTGATGAGGAATGAACTGTTTAATGGTTGAATATCTTCCTGTTCTTTTGTTATAGTGGCACTTTTTTTCAGTGGAATGAGAAATTTAACCTGCAAATTTTGTACATGCATATGTAGATTATATCATTTTTTTTTATAGTTATCATGTAGCTTGAGTTAACAACAAATCAGTGCAAGTTTCTTGGCAGTAATAAAAAACAAAGAGAAATCTCTCAACAGCTGACACATGAAACTATCTTTTCCCACTTGATTTACCTCAAATTTGCTTTTTTTCACTTTGATCTTCAAGGATATAGAACGTGTTTTCCATTCGTTTGTTTAATTTTTTTAAGGGATTTGTCAGTGTTAAAGCGCAAATTTACTGCTTAGTAATTTTAGAACTTGGGATCTTGGAAACATTTTCCAAGATCATTTTCATTTAAGCTAGTGGACAATCATCTTATTCTTGCATTTAATTAGCAAATCTACTCTGCATTTTGGCTAATTTGCTCTTCAACTATGGAATGTGGTGAACTATATCAGGGATTATCATAGTCATGGTTCGAAACAATTGTAAAATGATATGGTAAGAAATTTGATAACTATGCTGTCGGTTTACTGATTCAGTATTTTCGAGAGCTATATTTTTTGGGTGATGTGAAATGGATACTTTTGAGTTCCTACCTAAAAATACTGGAAAGAGGATATGCTTTTTTTTGGCGAGGATTTACTTACATAACAGACAATTCCTTATCATTTACATATCTAAAACCTAAACTTAACAGTTTAATGGGCATACCAAACAATTCTTTCTAATACATTAAAATTACCTTGCAAACTCCCACATTAAAATTAGGGCAGAGGAGACGGGCGCACGGGATCGACAAACAAGCCGTTGCGAAATTAGGGCAGAGTAGACGGGAGGGGCATCAGGGGTCTTTCGACAGTATTAAACGCGGATCGCGGGGTCCTACCCGTGATCCACATAAAATACAAAAATCAAAACGGAGTTTTAGCAAAAGTTGCGTGACTGGTTTTTCCAAACAGGTGATGGCGTTTTGAAAATGCCACCGCTCGAAATAAGCTGTCCAAAACACATCTATACCATCGGTGCTTTCTACGGGTTTCCTTATTGAATGAAGTCGGATGAGATGAGGAAGTTTTCCGCATTTTCTCTTGAGTCCACACCTCTGTAATTGATAAGGAATTGCGTGGAATTCAACTAAATGCCTTGATTTTCTATACATGATCTGCTTCCAACCTGAAACCAAGCTTATGAAGCAAAAACAGTAAAACCACAACCACGTCGTCTCTTGATTTTTTTGACCAATGTGCAAGTTATCTCTGCTAAAAACAAATAACTAGTTCTCTCTAGAATGTGAGGGATGAAATCGAAAGGGTTAGGACTAGTTGATTTTTTGAATGCTTATTAATGGCATCAAAACTTATACAATTGCATATTTTGGGAACTATTATCAGTATATGTATACAAATTCCATGTCATCTACCTTTGCTAATGATTATTTCCTTGATCGGCTTGTATATGCATAAGAAAGCAATCATATGTCGAGCGAAAAAGGTTGCACGCATTAGTAAGGGTTTATAGCCAAAGGAAGGGGAGGGTGAACTTCTTTGCAAGCCAAAGGTAAATTAGCCCACGAGGAAGCCAATTGTAGGATAAAATATACCTTCTATTTTAGGTTGGAGATCACCCACAAGAGAAGGCAGATGACTTGGACTCATATACATATACTAGCCAATACCCTCACCCCTCTTGCTTTACACCGCTTGAGCAAGAAAAAAATACTTATGCTTCTTAACCTCTCTCTACCACTGAGTATCTATTTGTGTTTGCTTTCATTGTTGATGAAACTACTGCTCAAATATTTGGGAATGTGCATTGTTTGATTACCATTTCTCTACAACAACAATAACAAATTTTTATTCCGTTAAGTGGGTCAACTATATGAATAATTTTTCTTCATTTTATCATGTTGAGCGTCGTATTTTCATTTTATTCTATTAGGTTAAGGTCACTTTTTATACAATATGCCCAAATCTTTTTAAGCCCGCCTCTGCCTTTCTTAACATTAGTTAAATAAAAAACATCTACTCTCCTAATGGGATATTAGATGGTCGATGCTTAAAGTGACAACCATCTAATACGACTCTCTCTAAGGTTATCTGCCAATGGAGCTATAACGACCTTATTGTGCATATATTCATTTTACAATTTTTTTAAGAGTCAAGCTACTCATTCGCAATGTATTCTCAGCTTGGCAACTCTTAATGATGTTTGATGCTTCTCTTTTAAAGGCCAACGCTCTACTCTTAAGATCATTGCGGGTCTCACCACCATCTTATAGTCTAAGCGGTACTTTTGTATCACAAAATAGGCTCGATGCATTCTCCACTTCAACCAACCAACTTGAATTCTACTAATAACATGCATTTCTATATCATAATCACTTTGAATAATACACACGAGATATTGAAAATTTTCACACCTTTTAATGTTTTGATCACTCACAGTTATAACTATGCCACAAGTGCTACTATTACTAAAATTACATTTCATGTATTTAGCTTTAGATATACTTAAATGAAGGTCTTTAGAATGCAATTTAGACCTCAATAATTCAAAATTTTTTTTCCAGAACTTTTTCTCTAGTCTTATCCACAAGAAGGATATCATCAACGAAAAACGTACGCCAAGGTACATACTCCTGTAATTTTTTAGTAAGAGCATCCATAACTAAAGTAAAAAGATATTGGCATAAAGCCAGTCTCTGATGTAATCCAATTGAATTAGAAAAATTCTCGGTTTATCCTCCTTTTGTTCGAACAATAGTATCAGCTCTAGTGTACTTGTCTTTAATGACTTAAATATAAGTTATATCAATATCTTTCTTTTCTGGAGCTCCTTAAAAGACTTCTTTTGGAACTTCATCATAAACTTTTTCAAAGTCAATAAAAATCATATGTAGAACCTTCTTGCTCTCTCTGTACTTCTCTATTAAACCTCTCAATAAATGTATAGCTTCTATAGTAGACCTGTTAAGCATAAATCCAAACATATTATAAAAAGTTTTTGTATCATTTATTAACCCATGTTCAATTATCATCCAACATAACTTAAAATACGACACATCAATTTAATTTTGGGTTAGGGTCAAGGTTTGTACACAATAGTTAATCTTATCATACATTGACTCATACTCAGTTTTCTCTTCATCTTCTGAAGAGATCTTGAATCGAGGTTTCCTTTTACTTTTCGTATTGCATTCTTCGCGAACTCTTCATCCTGGGAACTCTACTCCAAGTTAATGTTGATAGTTGAATTTATCTATTAAAAATCCTGCTAACTCGTCCTCGTCCTCTTCCTGATGCAGGTGGATTTACTGTGTTAATTTTGTAAATATATTTCAATATTACAAAATACACACTGCAGATACAATAGAAAATATGCAAATTAATCCTAACAAAAATAACTTCAGTTAAAATAGTTATCTTTTAAAATCTTTAAAATGCCAAACCCCTTTTAAACATAACGAAAGTATACGTATCACTTAGGTAATAAAGGGCTATAATGGAGTCATAGATATCAATTCGAGAGTAAAGTTGGAAAAGCCTATAAATAAGTCCTTAAGATTATAATATAAAGTACAATTTTTAAAACCACACAAAAAGTAAAGTGCGAAGTTTGAATATTAAGTAACAAATGAATGTTAATTAAAATACAGTTGAAAGACAAAGTTCACTAAACTAGATGTTAAACTTTCAAAAGTAAACTTACGAAAATTAAACAAAGTTTTTTTGTGACGGAAAGTTCAAATTTAAGAAATCATCATTCCCCTTTACAATGAGTATATGAATTGTGAAGAAATTAAAATCATTTGAAAATATATATAAAAACTGTTTTGTGCCAAATATGAGCAATCATATTATTTACCCTCTTCCGAGTGCATAATGAACATTGACCAATCCAGAGTTTGGTTCCTAATTCCGTTGTTAGGATGAGAGGATATCGGCTGCCAATCTAGAGCTCCCACTACTCCCTCACCTGAAAACTAACAATCTCGCATCAGTTTCCAATCAACTGGGGCAGATTGAAAATTTTAATCTGTCACCTTAAAATCTCTAATTCTGTATCCAACAAAGTATATTTCTCTATTTATTTGCAACCAACTTCATGGATGAAGTACACTTCCATGAAATCAAATGTGTTTCTCCCCAAGTTATAGAAATCAAAACCTTTTCAGAACATATGTTTAACATCACATTTTAACAATTCAATTGGCCAGATCAAAAACTAAATGAAGATCCGAGTTCAAATCATCACAAATTATTGACATTTAAAATCTTATAAAACAAAATTAATTTTTCAAAAAATCATATCTCAAAGTAAAGAGAAGTATAAAAAAAGACTACTCAGAATTCATGAGAAGGATATGACAAAATATGAATTTCATATATAAAAATAAGTTTACAAAATAAAAGAAATAAAAGACACAACTTATCTCATAGTCATTCCCAAGCAAATTCCTAGAAGTTCTCTCCAAGCATTTTTCTCTTTACAAGCACACTCATAATCCTTCCAAAGTGTCTAGATGCATTGAATTACTTCAAGGAGTGTTTAGAAGAAGTGCCCTTTAAAAATTCAAGGAAAATTCGTCTTAAACCGCCTTAATTTGCAAAAAGTCGTCTCTAGCGCATCTGACGCCAAATTTGGCGCATCATGCGTGAACTCTGTCAAATGGCGCCTCTGACGCCAATCTAGCTCATCATGTGCCAGTTTGCTGAAGAGAGTGTTGTTCTAGGTTTTGGCGCATTTGGCGCATCTGGTGTCAGTTTGGGCTTATACGCCATTCTGGCACATCTTGCGCCAAAATTCAAAAATTCACTATTTTAGCTCCAAATTTATTCTTTTTTGCTACTTCTACTCCAATTGCCTAAAATTGATATACCTTCAACAAAAACATGAAAAATATCATTCTTTAAAGTGCATTATCACAAAAAATAAGCATAAAATCTATACTGAAAACTATATATTATTTTGATGTCTCAAAATTCCCCAAACTTAAATGTTACTTGTCCTTAAGTGACATTATTACTACATAAAAACATATGACTTAGGATAGAGACTGACTTATAACTTCTATACTTTAGTTTAATAAATAAAATAATAAAATTTAAGAAAATCATTTAATAACTTAGATTCAAGATCTAAGTCTAAGAGTACTTAGTAGTCAATTTTAAGATTTCAAAATCTCTATTCATTTCAAGAAGAATCACAATTTGTCATATCAACGATATTTAGAATATTCGTATGAAAAAGAACTTCATGAAAACTTTACTAATAATGCTACTAATATTCCAATATTAGTTTAGAATATGTAATAAAGTTATTTCCTTAAGCTGATTCAAGTGAAGCCGATTTTTTATTAGGCATCTCCTCAGGCTTCTCCTCACTTATTTTTCTTTTCTTTTATTTTTCTAATCTTTTTTTATTTTTTTCTTCTAGGATATTTTCATTCATTTCTTTTCTTTTTCATTTTCAAGTGAGGATTACTATATCTGGATAGTCTTTAATAGTTTTGAACTTCACTATTCTCCTCTTAAAGTCAAAACTCTTACCTTCCTTTACTTTATAAAGTCATATTAGTATATGATTTTCATAAAATCTCATTTTTTTCTTCGTACATAAAACTCTAAAATTCTTAACACTTCAAAAATATAATTTTCCTTACTTTAAATAAAAAACATACTCTTATCTTATCATATCAAATATCTTTAACATTTTAATTGACTTTTATTATTGAAAATGTTTACCTAAACTTACCATAATATTCATAAGTATAATTACAGTCATTTTAAATTAAATTTTAACATCACAGATCATGTTAAATTAATTTTAAAAATATTGTTACTTAAGGACATAAAATTTAATTTACTTCTAATTTAAAAGAATTTTTTCTTCCACCCCACGCCCCCCCAAACTAAAGTTTTTAGGTGTTTTAAAAAGTTTCGAGCACAAAATTTAGTTGGTGAAAGAAAACAGTAATTGCATGAAAATAAAAACAGACCTGTAGATGATTTCTGATTATGAAACTAGGCTCTGGTATACTGCAGGTACTAACTTTAAAAATATATACAGACTTTAAAGCATTAAATGAAATATAATATATTTTAAAAAAATTGCTAGGAATTAAAAACACAAATAAGAAGTGAAAATAAAAAAAATACAGAAAAAGTGAAAAATCTATCTAATTATTACAATTTTAAGTTTACAATACAAAATAAAAGCTTACTACAGTAGTTTCAAATGCCAACCAAATAATATCCAAATAACCTACAAACAAAAAAATAACCAACAAATAAACTAAAACTCCTAAAAAATAAATCTTCATCCCCTTCCTCATCATCATTGTCATCATCATCATCTACTTCTTCTTGATGAATAGGAGCACAAAGAGTGAAGCTGGGGTAAGTAGGAAGTTCTACATTTTATTCACCCCTAAGATATCTCACCATAACATCCTCAAAAGATATATCTTGCTGATTTTTCCTCTGTTGGTACTCATCATTCTAAGCATTTCTTGCTCCAATCTCTCTAATCTGGTTCTGATAATTTATTATATCCAATTGTTCAGTCATGAGTTGGTCCATAATGTTTTCTAGTGATGTAGGGAGAGAAGTAGATGCTCCCTTAACTAATGTAGATGGTCTATCACTTCTTCCACCCCTAGATTCAACAAATGATTCAACTCTCTGAATCATATGCTTCCCAATAGATTCTCGTGGTTGTAATCTTTCTTCATTTATATGGGACTCTACTCTTGATTGCTCACAAAGTGAAAATCAAGGCAGGGTAACCCAAACCACTAGTTGTAGAGCTCTTAGCTATGCTCTATGCATGATGAACTATGAGAGCACCAACATCTATTGCTTTCATATTCTGAATGCAATAGTTCAGTAAAACTCTAGCCTTTATTGCATCGGCGAGATGATTTTTTGGTAGTAATTTAACAAAAATGAAGTGGTGTCATACCTTTGAGTGAATAGTCAACATTGAAGCGGAGAAGTTAACTATCTTATTATTTTTAATCCTCCATTCTGCTCTTTCATCAGTCAAAAAGGAAATCACTTCATCCAGTGATGAATCACTCAACACGAATGCAGCATATTTGTCAAAAAAAATCATTCCTCAGCCCATAAAAAAGCATTGATCCTTTCTGCAATAAATTCAACTTGCATACATCTCACAAGGATGCAATCATCATCAGTGAATCTCAAATTAGGATAAAACTCCTGAATCATTGGCTCAATCACTACTGTAGTGAAGTACCAAAACCGTTCCCAATTTCTGGCAAGGATCGACCTCTCGATCTCACCACCCGGGTTAACAAATGCCCGCTCTTGGATCAATCTTCTCGATTCTATTTCTGTGTTATAACTATGTTGGGCTTTCAAATTAACAAATCTTTGTGCATCAATATCATCTAACGACCTTCCTCTCTTCACTCGTGGAACCCTAAAATTTTTAATAACTTATGTTAAAATTAAAAATATAAGAATATCTAGTACGGATGTCTATGAGTTTTGGTTTCCTATTCATTTCAAGAATAATTGTAATTCATCATATTTAAGGATGCTTAGAAGAACTATATGAAAAAGAACTTAATGAGAACTTTATTAGTAAAGATATAAATACTCTAATATAAGTTCAGAAATGTATTTAAGCCTCTTTCCATAAGTTGATTCGAGTGAAGCTAATTTTTTATTAGACATCTCCTCAAGCTTCCCCTCACGTATAGTTTTCTTTTTTGCTTTTCTTTTTCTCTTTTTTATCTTACTTTTTCTTTTTTTTCTTTTAGGATCATTTTCGATTCCCCCCTTTTTTATTTTCTTTTTCATGTGAGGATTATTATATTTGGATAGCCTTTAATGATTTTGATCTTCACTATCCTCTTCTTAAAGTTAAAGTTTTCAAACATGTCTTAATTATAAATGCATATTAGCTTTTAATTTTTTTTTTGTGATGCCTCAATCCTTTCCTTTTTATATAACTCTAAGTCTCTTTTAATATTTTAAAGAGTACACATCCTCCTAAAGTTGAGGTTTGGTGGTCAAGTATGTACGAAGTGTGGGCATGAAACCAATAATATTTTATCGTGGTTCTTCTTTTAGTTTTGAAGGCAACGTAAAGCTAGAAGAAGACACTTTTGCTGAATTAATATAACTGCCTAATGGGTGGTGTTCTCCGTGGATTCAAAAAATGGTTCAACATTGATTTGTGCTTAATCATTTGTCAAAAGATATGTTGCACCACTTCAAGGAATTATGGAACAAGAAAAATTAAACTTTCAACTTGAATGAAGGTGTTTGGTTCGACACTGTAGTGCCGGTCGATGACACAAAATTTTGCATGCTTGTTATTAGTGGATCGAAAGACAACTACCTCAAGGTTAAAGATGACTCTGAAGACTCTTCGATAGAGGTTACTCTGCTGGAATTCAAAGAAGCAATCAAATCAACAATCAATTAATTAAAAGAGATTAATTTAGGGACTGAAGATGAACCTAAACCCACTTTTATCAGTTCTCTATTAAGTGAAAAGGAGTCTGCCTAATTGATCATGTTATTATCAGAATTTAGAGATTGCTTTGCAAGGAATTACGATAAGATGTCTAATTTAACACCAGAGGTAGTGTTTCAAAGACTTGGAGCAAACCCGACTATTACTTCGGTCAAACAAGTGCTCGCGAGAATGCATCTTGAGATCGAGCAACAAGTCAAAACCTAGATCAAGAAATTGATAGACGCTAAATTTATAAGAGAAAAATAATATCCAACGTGGTTAGTCAATGAAGTACCAACCAAAAATAAGAATGGACAGATTCGAGTCTGCGTCGATTTCAGAGACTTGAATAAAGCTTGCCCAAAGGATGAGTTTCCATTATTAATCCCGAAATTAATGGTAGACAATGCCTCGTCTCACGTAATCTTGTCATTTATGTATGGATCATTCATATAAAACCAAATTAAGGTGATCCAAAAGATGTAACATTTACGGGCTTTCAGAACGTCAATTCGAATATGCTACTAAATAGTGATGTCGTTTGGATTAAAGAACACTGGTGACCTCATCCATAAATAAGTCGAGTGATATGTGAATGATTTGTTCATCGAGAGTAAACAAAGGGAAGACCACCTGTATAATTTGAGGATTGTCTTTGATTGGTTGCGACAATTCGATCTTAAAATAAATCACTTAAAGTGTGCTTTCAGTGTCACCTCTGAAAAGTTTTTTAAGATTTGTTGTTCGTCACAAAAGAGTTGAAATGAACATCTAGACTGGAGGATGAAAGAACAATTTGCTCACTCTGGCATATAGAAGATAGTTTGATACGATTGATGAGAAAGATGAGATTGATAGAAGAGGACTCTACTGAAGAATTTCCATACCGACCCTTCTATAACCTCTTCATTCATGTTCAATCAATGGGTGATCTCAGAGGAGAAACAAGCACTGAATCGGAAGAGTAGTAGATTTACCTTGCTACCTGTATGTCTATGTGTGTAATTTGGTTTGAACTTTGTGTTTGTTTTGCTTTCAAATTTTGCTTTTAGATCTCAGTGTAGTTGAGATTGAGCATAGGATGTTTGTTTTCAGCATTTTGAGTGTTGTGGCTTGGATTGCGACGCTGAATTGATGTATTAAGGTTGAGAAAATACCAAACTTAGGTGTGTTCTGTAATGTGTATTGTAACCCTTGCAATTTATATATTGTGATGTTTTGTGTTGTGAATATTTATTTGTGTCAGTACATCATTTAATCACTTAAAATTTGTGTCTATAATGACTGAACGGAAGTCATTGAGGCTTGAAAATGATCAAAATCGCAAAAATCTGGAGGTTGAATTAGTTCAATAGAGCTCGTTGACGGCGCCGAAGACCCCGTTGATGGCAAGGTCCCGAAAAAAAACCTTTAATCGCAATTTTGACCAGTCAACCGTCACTATTCATCATCCTCTTCCTCTTGAAAATGAAAATTTCGATCTAGGGCTTGAAGATCTTGGATTTGGGGGTGATTTCAAAGCATTTAGACCCCAGATTTTATCATCTCTCGGTAAGAGCTTCATTCCAAACTAAAAATTTTTTATTTTCACCATGAATTTCTTCCACATTGAGAAGATCCAAAAAATTTTAGAATGTGAAAGAAATATTAGGAAGAAATTCATGGAATTTAGTTTTAAACTCTTAGAGTCACTCATAGAAGCCATTATTTGAGTATTTGAAGTGTATTTTGGAATTTTTTCTATAATTTTGATTAGATTGAAATGACTCCACGACAAAAGAGGCGACTTGAGTTTGACGAGTCTCTCTTCATCAATGCGAAGATTTAGTCGAGATTTACTTAAGTTTTTGAAGGGAAGAAATGTATACAAGATTGAGTTTTTGAGAGTCTGGGAGGAGAAAATGAACGAGTTATTACCGAACAGAGGTGGGAAAACTTCTGTTATACCACCAATAAGGCTTTTGCAAATATTATAAAAGAGTTTTATGCCAACGTATACTATTTTGAGGACGGAACCGTTCGAGTGAGGGGATTTTCTGTTGAATTTAGTGCCGCCCGCATTAACACCTTTTATGAAGTCCCAGACTCCTATTGCTGCCATTATAAAACTTTCAGTACAATGGAAGTTCCGCTAAATGATGTCATCAACTTTCTCACTGATGGGAAAGGAAATGGAAGATAAAGCAATGAGAACGGGTAAATTTTTCTGCTTCCATGTTGAATGCCACATCTAAAGTGTGGCACTATATTATTTTCTCTACTCTGTTACCTACCAGAATAATAGAAATATAAATGTGGGGAGAATCATTTTGAAGAATATATTGACCACGGTAAGGAGTGAAACAAGTAGAGGTATGGGATATCCTGACCTTATTTATGCACTTTGCCAACTTGCTGGAGTGGAAGATGGAGGTGATGAAGAATGTGTTTACCCTATAAAACCCAATAGTAAAGCTAATTTGAAGACATATGAATCCCATGAAAAATGAAGAACTGGGAGTAGGAGTCAAGAACCTTCTACTAGTAGAGATATCCACTCTATTAGTTATGATCTTCCTTCTTCTAGTTCTCCTACCCTGAATGATTTAATGAATGAGTTGACCTTGCAGCGAAAGAGTATAGAGCTAATAAATGAAAGAATTGGGGGTTTAGAACATAGATATGATTATGATACTGAGTACCTACAAAGGCATTCGGACTTTGCGAAAGTTTACTACGAACCTCAGGCACAGCACTACAGAGGTATGCCTGATGTTATTTTTCCTGAATGCCCCCGATATACTCAGTATCAGCCCAATCCACCTGCTGACCAATGAGACGAAGATATAGTATGTGATGTTGACATATGATAGTAATTGATGTACTTTTACTTTTATTTTTGTAATTTTTGTAATTTTTGTAATAGAGATAAATGTTTTTGTGTTTGTATTTTCATTTTTATTTTTATGTTGCAATTGGATAATTTTTAATTATTGTTGTAATTGTTTGGTGTAGTAGTTGAAATTTGTTAAATTGTAATGTGATGTGATTTTCATTTTGCATTTTAATTGTAATTGTTTTTTGTTTAGTATTGTGGATGTGTTAGTGAAATATTGTGTTTGTATAATGTTTAGTTTTGTACTTATTTCAAAATTTCATTATTTAGCAAATTCTCTAATGATTTATATGTGTAAAAAGCTCCTAATGTTAAAGACCAGGTGGAGTAGAAATTTTGAGAAGGACTGCAAAAATTTCAGAATGATAAAAATGCTTAAAATTCTGAGGTATGATTTATATTTAGAATTTTTCTTTCTACATGTATCATTTAATATTGAAAAAATTAAGTTTGGGGGAGGGAAGAAAAAGATTAACTATTAGATGTTCTCAATTGAAATATTTTCAAAAATTGTAATATGATTTTATG
>NEWO01000139.1:914815-926672 GCA_003013225.1 Phalaenopsis aphrodite
GACCTACTTAAAGGAAAAACCTAAATACATTCCTGAACTTATATTTATGGATTAGTATCTTTATTATTAGTGTTCTCATGAAATTCCTATCATTTGAATGTTCTAAGTGACTTGATATTACAATATATAGTCATTCTTCAAATGAATAGAAAACAAGAACTCTTAAACTTGATAAGTAGATAATCTTGTACCTACAGAGTTAATTTAATTACTTGAATTTATTCTCAAAATCTCACTATGGTATTTACTTAAATCAAACTTATAGTATTTTTTAATTAAAACTTTACTACAATAATAACTTTTATGTAGTACTAAAATTACTTGAGGACAAATAATAGTTAAGTTTGGGTGATTTTGACCAAAGAAAAATATGTTGAGATTTTCATACCTATTTCACACTGATTTTGATGATATTACACTTTAAAGAAATGTATTTTTGATGTTTTGTTACAAGTATGATGAATTATGGTCATTGGAGCAAAAAGATGCAAAAAGGAGCAAATTTGGAGTGACAAGGACCAAAATATAAGGATTTGAACTAGGGCGCCGACGGCGAGCCCAACGACGCCAACAACGAGATTTTCTCGAGTCCAGATCAAATATTTTAGAAGGACCGCTGACGGCACCCTCGAGGCCGCCAACAGTGAGATCGGCAGTTATCTCAACAGGTGCATTGAATGTTGACAATTTTTGAAGAGATGCCTAGGCAACTCTTGAAAAAACTCTTCTACAACTTTAAAAGAAGATTTTCGCTGAAAATAGAGGGCGGCTCGGGAGGTTCGAGAGTTTCGGAGAGGTTAAAAAAAGTTCGAGAGCCCCAATAGTGTGTAGAGAGTTTTATTTAGGGTTAGATTGTGAGGAATTCTTCGAGAGATTGTAAGAGCAGAGAGAAAGTGAGAGATTTCTTCCTCCTTGCCTCTTCAAAGAAGAATTTTGTGTGCTGTAAAGAAAGGAAGAGATTCAAAGGAACTTCGAGAAGTTTTCTTGGAGAGGAATTAGAGATAAGTGTTATTTACTTATTGTAGTTTGTATGACTTTACTTTTATATATAAATTCCGAGTTTTGTCATATCTTCCCTATGAGTTCTGAGTAGTTTTCCCTGTCTTTCTCCTTGTCATAAGATTTTGTGAAATGGTGATTTGAATTGGTTGAGCCTTGAAAATGTTAAAGAAGTTATGATGATCTTTTCACTTCGATTTTAATTTACTTTCAATCTGGCCAATTGATTTGTTATAATATGTTGAGTTTTACAACTAAAGTGGAGATTACATCTAAGATTCAGGGAGGTCAAAGCACTTGGAAGTTGGGTCCAAATAAATAGGGAAATAAAATTATCGAGCATAGAATTGGAGATTTTAGAGTGACAGACTAAAATCCTCAATTCGGTTCTATCGTTTAGGTGCTGAAGTATAGATGTTAGCCCTCAGGCGAGGGGAATGTGGGAGCTCTGAAGTGAGAGCCGGTATCCTTCCTACTAGCCATAGATTCAATAACCAAGCATATGATTTGTCAATGTTCTTTATGTCTGGACCAAAACGTAAATAATATGTATGCTCCTATTTGGCACAATCCAATTTAAACTGATTCACTTTATCTATTCATTTTAATTTCTTGACAAGGAGAAGGATGCCTCCTTATATATTGAATTTCACATTAGAAACTTTATTAGAAGAATTAGTTATTTAAGATTTATTAAAATTAAATATTTATTTCAATTGTCTATTAGTGACAGAAAAGCAATCTGAATTATATTGTTGTGATTAAGTATTGACTTTCTAAAATCTTAGTTTGTAGCCTCTAATATTACTCCTTGTGGGATCGATATCTAAGACTCCATTAGAGCCTTGTATTACTTGAGCGATACGTATACTTGCATTGATAAGTGTGACTTTACCATTATTGAATATTTTATATATACATCTTTATCGAATCTATACCCGTTGTCAAGTTTTTCGTGTCTTTGCCGGGGACATAAATCTTCTAGCAGTAGTATTTAATTTTTGTATTTTTAAGCATATATAAAATCGCTGTCATGTTTTTGGCTCCATTGCCGGGGAGTTAAATCTTCTACCAGCAGTGTTAAATTCTTATACTTTTAAGCATATATAAAGTCGTTGTCACCCACTATAGTAGCTAATTCATTTGAACTTAAAACCGCTATTATCTAAATGGTATCAGATAATCAGTTTGGGGGAGCACCAACTGAAGATCCAAATTTACATCTTGCCAATTTTCTATAATTGATTTTATAAGACATAGATTATTTATTTTCTTACTGAGGGATAAAATTAAGATATTATTACATTCTTTATCACTTGGATCTATCAGAACTTGGAGTAATTTTGTGTAGCAATTCCTTGCTAAATATTTTCCACCATAAAAAACTGCGAAGCATAGAAAGGATATTACATCTTTTTGTCAGTTTAAAGGAGAATCTATTTATGAAACATGGGAACAATTTAAAGAACTCTTAAGAAAGTTTCCACACCATGTTATACCAAATTGGTTGATAATTCAAATATTTTATAATGATCTAGTTGGATCTCTTAGATCTACTATCGATGCCACTACTGGTAGTTCATTGATGTAAAAACCATTTAATGACGCTTATGCTTTAATTGAACAGATAGCTACAAAAAATTTTCAAAGGCTTTTTGAAAGTGTAAATCTTAAGAAAGTAGCCAATGTTCATGAAACTGATGCTTTTGCCATGTTAGCAAATCAAGTTGCACCAATTTTAAGGAAGTTAGGCCAATCTGGAATGAATTTTGTCAACCGATTTCCATGATTAAAGAGAATTCATTAGGCCAAATGGTAGATTCTCAAGCATCATTAGAAACTTTGAATGCTATAAATAACGAGCAGAATAACCCATATTCAAATTATTATAACCCAAGTTGGAAGAACCATCATAACTTTAACTAGAATAATACTTCGGGTGGTAATAATCAACAATGAGGGAACACTCATGTAAACCCATTGAGAAACTGAAACAACCAAGGGAATAATAATTATAGACCTACTTATCATCCAGATTTTAACAGTAATCTATAATTTAAGGAGAAGAAGTTATCTATAGAAGAAGTGATGTTACAAATGAGAAATCAATTACAAAGTCAATGAGATATAATTAGAAATATTAAGAATCAGTTGAGACCAATAGCAAATTCATTAAGTAATAGATCCCAAGGAACACTTCTTAGTAGTACAGAAGTAAATCCACAGACTAGAATAAAGAGCTACTAAATGCAGTTCAGCATAGAAGCGAAAGATAATTGGAAGTTAGAGTTCAAAAAGAGACTGAAGTAAAGAGAGAAGAGATTGAAGAACCAAAAGCGAATGCTTCAAAAGGTTTAGAGAGACTTATTTCTCCACTTAAAGTTGACTTAGAAAAACCACCTCCATTTTCTCAGAGGCTCCAACAATAAAAGTTGGATAAGCAAATTTCAAAATTTTTGGAAATTTTTAAAAAAACTTCCAATTAATATTTCATTTACTGAAGCCTTAGAACAAATGCCAAGCTATGTAAAGTTTATGAAAGATATTCTTAATATGAAAAGGAAATTTGAAGATAATAAGACTATCACACTTAGTGAGGAGTGTTGTGCTATAATTCAGGAAAAGCTTCCTAAAAAGCTTAAAGATCCTAGTAGCTTTACAATTCCATGTGCAATAGAAAACAAATGTTATGAGAAAGCTTTATTTGATTTAAGTGCAAGCATCAACCTTATGCCATTATCAATATTTAAGAGATTAGAATTATGAGAAGTAATCCCTATTATTGTAACTCTACAGTTGGTATATCATTCTATAACCTATCTTAAAGAAGTTATTAAAGATGTCCTGGTTAAAGTGAATGAATTTATCTTTCCTATTGATTTCATTTTGCTAGATACGGAGGAAGATAAGGAGATACCTATCATTTTGGGGAGACCTTTCCTAGCCTCAGAAAGAGCAATGATAGATGTGCAGAGATGAGAATTAACAATGCGCGTTAATGATCAAACAATTACATCTATTATTTCCAAATGAATGAAATACCCGGCAAAAGATAAAAATGTTGAATGCTATAGAATGGATGTGACAAGAAATTTAAGTGAATGTCATTTCAAAACAACTTATGAAGAGAAATCTGAAGTGAAAAACTTGGAGCACGAGCAAGAAGAGAAATTAGCTCAAAATGAAAATTTATACAAGGAAGATTAAAATTATGTTCAACGAAGTTTTAAAGTTTTGGCCACAACAGAAAATGATACATCTTTTTGTCCATCAATTGAAAAACCTCCTAAGCTTCAGTTGAAGTTACTTCCTGAGCATTTGAAGTATGTCTTTTTAGATGATTCCTCTACATTACCTGTTATAACTTTCTCAAAGTTAACTACAGAAGAAGAAGAGAGTTTGATGAAAACCTTAAAGAATTACAAGAAAGTCTTTGAATTGACAATTGTTGATATAAAAGGAATCAGTCCTTCAATTTGTATGCATAAAATTCATATGGAAGAGAACTACAAACCTAGGGCTGATTCTCAAAGGAGATTAAATCATATTATGAAAGAAGTTGTTAAGATAAAAAATTTAAAGTCATTAGACGCTGAAATTATCTACCCTATTTCAGATAGTGCATGGGTTAGTCCGATTCACTGCGTTCCTAATAAAGGAGGAGCGACTGTCACTTTAAATGAATATAACAAGTTAATACCAACAAGACAAGTCACAGGATAGTGAATTTGTATTGATTATTAAAAATTAAATCTCGCCACAAGAAAACTCATTTTCCACTACCCTTTCTAAATTAAATGCTGGATAGACTAGCTGCGCGTAAATACTTTTGTTTTCTGGATGAATATACTGGTTAACACCAAAGACAAATCTCTCAAGAGGACCAAGGGAAAACAATTTTTACCAGTCCTCATGGTACATTTGCTTTCAGAAGAATTCACTTTGGTTTATGTAATGCACCTGCTACATTTCAAAAATGCATGAAGGCTATTTATTGTGATTTAATTGAAAAAGGATTGAAGTTTTTATGGATGTTTTTTTATTGTTTGGAACTTCATTTGAATCATGTTCTGAACATTTATAAAAAATTCTTAAGCGATGTGAAGAAACAAATTTAGTCTTTAATTGGGAAAAATGCCAATTTATGGTAGGAGGTGTAATGGTTTTGGGACATCAAATTTTAAAAAATGGTATGAAAGTAAACCCTGTAAAAATTTAAGTGATCTCTAATTTACCTCACCCAATAAGCGTGAAGGAAATTAGGAGCTTTTTAGGTCATGCTAGATTCTATAGATCATATATTAAAGAATTGATAAGCCTCTCTACCATTTACTTGAGAAAGTTGTAATTTTTAATTTTGATAAAGAGTGCCTAAAAACTTTTGAATTATTAAAAAAAATTAGTCACTACACCAATTATTGTTTCACTAGATTGGGAAAAACCTTTTGAATTGATGTGTGATGCTAGTGATTATGCTATTGGAGCTATTTTAGGACAAAAGCTTGATAAGATTTTCAAAGTTATCTGCTATGCTAGTAGAATTCTTAATGAGGCTCAAATTAATGATACCACAACTGAGAAACAATTATTAGCAGCAGTATATGCCTTTGATAAATTTATATCATACTTAATTGGAACTAAATATATAATGCATACAAATTATTCAATTATTATGTATTTAATGAAAAAAAATGATGCAAAACATAGACCGATAAGATAGATTCTTCTTTTACAAGAATTTGACTTTGAAATAGTAGATAGAAAGGGAGTTGAGAATCAAATTGCTAATCATCTGTGCAGGCTTGAATTAGAAAAACCACTCAGTTTTGAAATGTAAATTGATGAACATTGTCCAGATGAAAATTTGTTCAATGTTAATGAGTGGTGTGTTCCATTGTATGTCGACATTGTAAACTTCAATGTTAGTGATATTATACCCAATGGAATGACATACCAACAGAAGAGAAAGTTTTTATCTAAAGATAAAACTTATTTTTGGGATGACTCTTCTTTATATAAGGAAATAATCTAATTATTCCAAGATGTGTACCTTTAGAAGAAACTTATGAAATTATCCAAAAATGTCATAATTCTGATTTTGGGGGACATTTTGGTGTGATAAAACAACATACAAAATTTTACAATCTGGATTTTATTTGCGTACAATCTTTAGAGATGTTACTACTTATATCAAAACTTGTAATCGATCTCAACGAGTAAGCAATATTTTTAAGAAGAATGAGATGCCCCTAAATTATGTGTTAGAAGTTGAGATATTTGATGTTTAGGGATTAGATTTCATGAGACCATTTATACCATCATTCGGAAATATTTTTATATTGTTAGCAGTATACCATGTATCAAAATGAATAGAAACTGTTGCTTTACCTCGATGTGATGCTCAAAGTGTTGCAAAGTTTTTAAGAATGAACATATTTTGTATATTTGGAATGCCGAGAGTAATCATAACTAACGGGGGGAAGTCTTTTCAGCAATGCAATAATGGAGAACTTATTAAAGAAATATCATATTAACCATATAATTGCTACTACTTATCATCCTCAGAAAAGTGACTGGCTGAATTATTCAATCGTGAAATTAAAAGAATATTGAAAAAATCTGTGATTCCAACCAAAATAGATTTGTCAGTCTAACTTGACTATGCTTTGTGGGCTTATAGAACTGCATACAGAACTCTTATTTGTATGTCCCCATACAGGCTAATATTTGGGAAAACATATCACTTACCAGTTGCACTTGAGCATAAAACATATTGGGTTATTAAAGAATTTAATTATAATTTGAAGGATGCTAGTGAGAAAAGATTATTACAATTGAATGAGCTTGAAGAGATAAGGAATGAATCTTATAAAAGTGCTAAGATTTACAAAAAAAGATAAAGATGTAACATGATCGGAGGATTCTTACTAAAATTTTTCAGCCAAGGCAACAAGTTTTGATTTATAATGCAAGGTTAAGATTATTTACAAGCAAACTTATGTCAAGGTGGATGAGCCCATTTGTTGTGATGAAAGTTTATCCCTATGGAGCTGTGGATATCAAAGATCCTAAAACTGATAAAATATTCAAAGTGAATGGTTACTGGTTGAAATCTTATTTTTTAGGTGACCAACTTAAATTAAATAATTTTATGATATTGGGTCAACCAGAATAAGCACTGATTATGTCATGCTGAGGACGTTAAACCAAACGCTCTGTGGAGGCAACCCATAATTATCGGTGTGTTTATTTTTATTGTTATATTATTGTGTGTGATTTAGAAAATTCTTGTAGTATATTGAAGATATAATAATTTGGTGATTATTCTAATACCTTAAAAGATGACTTAGACATGGTAGAACATGTATTTGAACGTTAATTTGACTTGTGCTAAATTGAGCATTAGCGCTTAACTGCCAATATCCGGCGATTAAGCATGACAGTTAAAAAACATGTGTGAATTTTAGTTTTTCAGAAGTTTTAACTGAGGTCTGGTTGGCTGTAACGTGAAGATAGCTTTAAGAGGTTCCTAGGAGTTTTAGGAGGACTTTAGAGGCTATAAATAGAAGGGTATGAGGAGAAGTCTCACCACACTTCCATTTAAACCTAACTCCTACGTGAAAAAGAGAGTGTTGGAAAAATGTCATCTTGGGAGAGTGATTTAAAGGAAGAGACAATGAGAAAGATGTTTGTTAGTCAGAGTGCGCAAGACTTATACAACAGTTTCCTCACCGTTAGTATGAAAGGGATAGCGGAGAAAATCACTAAAATTGAGGCTGACATGACTTCAATTGAAGCAAAAGTTATGGAAGTTAACGCACATCTGGATCTTATGGGATGACAACTTAAGATGCAATTTAGCCATACCAGTTTTATTGAAAAATTGGACAAGGCTATATATTTGAAGAAGATTCAACCATAGTTATTAACCATCATCCATTCTTTCAAATTTATATTCCAAATGTTGAAGGAGAGACTAATGATAGGTCAGGATTTGTTCTACTAGAAAATAGAATTAAGTTTGTGGTTTAGTGTTTGTGTGTTTATTATTGGATTCGTAATGTTAAGTGTGTTTAGTTTGTTATCAATGTGATAATTGTCTAATGTTTGTGTTAGGAATTTTTTCATCTGAAACTTTTTGGATTGAGAATTTATGTATTAAAAAACTTTGTAAACATTTGTGAATAAATATAAGTGTTTGTTTGTGTGAAATTTCATGTTATTTTGAGTTGAATTGAATTAGTTAAGATTGGTGAATCTTAAGTAAGAGGAGTGTTGAAAGGGAAGAAAATGGTTATTAAAGAGTGATGAGACCATGTAGGGTTGGTTGAATTAGCCTAGGAGTGCATTTAATTTAAATAAAAAAAAGCATAATTTGTGCACTAGCGCTTAACCTCCAAGACCCTGCGTTTAAGCGCTGCCTAATCTGAGAGACAAGACCCTAAGCATCAAACTAGTCGCGCTTAAGTATCAGTTCACGAAAGCTGGTTTACAAACATTTTTAAGTGATGGTTTAGTCCAAAAATACCATTACCAAACCTCAACTTCATCTTTTTACTTGGGTCATTCATGATTTCTAAGCAATGGCACACCATATTTGAAGATTTCTTGGTGATTTGAAGCAAGAATTGCTAGATTTGATATCGTTAAGGTAAGTGCTTCACTTTTATGTAAAAAAATTTTATTTTTCCCTTATATTTTGATCACATCCATTAGCTACCCAAAAATCACTATTCATGGTGAAAATTTGGGAAGAAGCTTTGGAAAATACATGAATTTGTTAGTTTAAGCTTTAAGGAGTTAAGTTTAGTGATTTAGAGTTGAATTTGGATTTTTTTTTTTGAATTTTATACATGTTTTTTTTTAAATGACACTAAGAATGTAGAGGATCAAAAGAAAGGGTCAATTTGATTCAAGAAAATTTATCAGTTGAAGGGCTTAGGATAAATACAGTGATGGCTGCAATCGAGAAAGTTGATTCCTGAATAGTGTTTTAAAAGTCCGGGAGGAGTTGTTGAAGATTTGAATGTTCACCGCCAGCAGGAGCATGTCGGCGTTATTTCGGGGTTGGAGGGGAGTTGCCCGTAAGAAGCTGTCGGTCACTGGAATCGAAATCCCGTCGCTCTCTTCAAAAGGACGTTGAAGTATAAAATCAAACTGACCCCATATTTTTCATAGTTTAAAATAAAAGAGCATTGTACCTCAAATCCTGTATCTATCCCAAAGAATAAACACAAGACTTGAGGATGAGGCTCGATCAAATAAACTAAGGAAACTATGACGTCTGTTTGGTCTGTGAAACCTTTGTATTTGTCGACAAGTTCCCCTATTTAATATAAATGATTAAATAGGGTTCATATTAAGTTGGATTCGGACATGCTTCCTATAAGGGCAAGCCCCTATAGTTAATTACATCTTAAATGACCAAAGTCACTTAAGAAGACTCTCGATAAAAATCAAGAAAATTTATCTTCAAGGAATTTCAAAGGGTAAGACTCTTCAACGAAATCAGACGTAGAGGTGTGAAAGGGGATTGGTTCAAATTTAGAACATTTTATTGTAGAATCTAAAGGAAGAAGAACTAGGGGTTGTCATGGATCTAGAGGAGAAACTCGGTGACTTCCCAAGCTATCTTAATGTTTGGCTTCAGTTTTAAGGAGAAATATTTGGGTATTTCATCCTGCCAATTTTATTAGTTACGACTTACATTTGTGTGAAATGATCACACAAATAGCTTGGAAGATGTGAGGATTTAGGTCGTGACAAACGAAAACCTCGAAATCCTAAGACGAGTTAGGGCTTATATTGTATAGCAGGGCTATGCAAAGACCTAATGATAAGGTGAGGATTTATGTTGCATAAGCAAGCAACCTCGAAGTCCTATGGCTTTGTTATTTAAGTATAAGGAAGGAAGATTGATTTAGCTAGGGAAGACAAGTTTTGCTATTGAAGATGGCCGTGCTACCCACCATGCTAGCTCCAAGCTCCTTTCCGCGACAAGTTTGAGATATCTAGTGTGTGAAGTTATAACATCAAATCAGGTGGCCCAATGGTTGAAGTTCTTTAAATTTAATGAGGGCATATTAAAGTTGATTAGAGTGACACTAGTTAGGATCCTACGGTTCTCTCGTTCCGGCATCACTATTTTCTATTGGATTCACTTAGTCCAAATGACATTATTAAACCCAACTTAATGAGTTCCATAATTTCATTTAAACCTTGGGAAGCCTTGTTACCAACCGTAGGCTACCTCCTCCGAGGAATTCCTGATCATCCGATAGAGACATCTTAATAAAGTTGAAGTTATGGTTTTGTGTGATTTTTGTGATTAAATTTTGAGTTGTTTTATATTTTGAATGTTGTGGCGTTGAATTTTATCTTGGTTGATTTTAGTTTTGGTTTTGGGTTATGGTTATGGTTATGTGGCTATCCTGATGGTTGCAGGGTGACATTATTGTTTATCATACAAATTTACAAGTATAAAAGTACAGTAAGAAAGACAACACTGAAAACTGTAAAAGTGTACCTGGCGAGTTTTCTCGTTCCACCTCCTGAAACTTAAAATGCATGTTAAGGCAGTTTACGAAGAGCATGAAAGGTAAAGTTTTGGTAATTTTCCTAACCCTGTGTCATATCTTGGTGAGTCCTTAAAAGTTTAATTAAGGATGATTTCATTGAGCGAAGAATATTAAGTTTAATAGGCCTCTGAGGTATTCAACAAGTTAGGAGGGGGGAGCAGGTCCATGCCTCCCTCTCACCAACTAGTGAAAAGTCTCGAGTCCAATTAAACTTATTATGTTGCTTAATGGTTCATCCTGTAAATACCCTTATTACTCAGTGAACTCTGATGTCTTAATTATTCCTAAGAATAGGGTAATTATCACTTATCATTTAATTTAAAAATTATGTGGGTGAAGACCCTTAAAGAGGCAAGTCTGTCTAATTTGAAAGCTTAGCCAAATTTTTAATACTAATTGGGCTTAGTGGTGTTTCAAGGATGTTTGATTTAACTATGTTTATTTCTCTAATCCTCTCTAATCCTTGTTTAATCAATTTTTGATTTAGCCTAAGTCACCACTGAGCCTTTAAGACCTAGGTGAGTGTCTTAATTAGTTTTGAAAAGGGTTAAACCTTAGGTGGTCTTGATTCATAATTTGAATTTTATTTGAAAATCAAGATAGGGGTATTCCATTGATTAATTATTGACTTCAAAAGTTATACCCCTAAGTCCAGGATCATTTAATTTTAATAAACTTCCAAATTTTAATAATTTAAAAATTTATTAATCTTAATTAAGAAAGTGAGATTGGTTTCTACCAATTAATCCCTTGTGTTTCAAGCATCGAATAAATTGATTACGATCAGAGGTTACGCATTCCCCTCCTTGACTTAAGCCTAAATTTCCAAAATTACACATTTGCCCCTAAGGCTCAAACACTTCATAATTTGTCAAATTCAATTTAAATGACTTTAAAATTTTTATCCTACCTTACTAATGGGTCAATTGAGACATCAAAGGAGAAAATGTGATTTTTCAAAATTTAATTTAATTTATATAATTATTTTAATGCAAAAATAGGATTTTTCAAAGAAAATTCCTAACTTGACCAAGGTTAATTCTAATCCCTTGAAAGTTTTACTGGAGGTAAACCTAGACCAGAAAAGACTTTGGATCAAATTTCATATTTTTTGAATTTTCTGTGATTTATTAGAATTATTTTATGTTCTGGATTATTTAATAAAAATAAAATATTTTGGGAGGTGAAAATTAAGTTTTATATTTTTGAAAAATCTCACAAAGGTTAGAGAACTTAGAGGAGAAAATTTTATATTTTTTGTTTTTTTCTTAATTTATTGG
>NEWO01000139.1:928847-950097 GCA_003013225.1 Phalaenopsis aphrodite
CATTTTGTGTAGATGATCATAAGGAACAACTTTGGTGAAGGATGAAAGTGGTTTTGAGTCCAATTGGAGGGTCAATTTGAGGGAATTTTGAACTTTAATCAATTTGGTCATGTTGGGCTATGCTTTGGTCTAGGTTGGGTTAGCCTTGGGCTAAGTCCAAATTGATTATTTTAAATTATCAATAGGGACCTCATGAAGAATTTACAACATGAATTAGATGTCTATTTGGAGGTTAAGGCAATCAATTGGGTGAAATTTGGGGACTTAGCCAATTTGGGCTAAATTTGGAAATTTTGGATTTAAGCCAAAATCAAATGGATTTGAGACTTCACCAATGTCAATTGATGGTTGATTTTGATGTATAGGAATTTCATAAAGATTTTTCAACATTAATTGAGGCCAATTTACTAGGCTATGGGTTCAATTTTGTGAGATTAGGTCATATGGTCAAAATTGAGGTTTTGACTCAAATCAAAATTGGGCTCAAATCATGGACCAATTGAGCTTAGATTTGATTTAGTTTGGTCATATAAAAAAGTGAATTTGAGTTTAGTATTGGAATTGGGGTCAATTGAGATCAAATTGATGGACATTTGAGTTGGATATGGTGAAATTTAAGTCTTTAAAGGGCAATTTTGGGGTTTTGGTTAAAGATGGTCAAATTGACTAAATTGGATCATGTGGTAGTTAAGAGAAATTAAATTGGAAATATTTAGCATTTATTGGGGTTTACTGGGAATTTTTTTATAATTTTTTGAATTTTGGGTCCAAGAGGGGTATTTTGGTAATTTGGGGGTGTTTTAAGGGTAAAAGGCCAAGATGTGTATTTTGGTACAGTTGAGGTACCAACCATCACCAATAAGCCATGGACCAATGGAAACCCCATTTTGGATCCTCTACATAGTGGTTTAGCTAAACCATAGCCCTAGGGCTTCACATGAGTATCCCAAAAGATCAAGGGATTTAGGCTAGAAATTTGAGTTCAGGGTTGTGAGTGATTGTGGGTGCAGATAAGTGTAGTGAGTGTCTTAGCTCCAGACCAACACCCAAGGTCAACCCTAAGGTCCAGCAATCCTAAGAATGACTCATCTTGAGTTTCTCCGACAGTGACCCCACCTACTAAGTATTTAGAGGTTAAGAACAATATGTGGAACTTCAAGTTGAGTGGAGAAGAGTTTGGAATTTCTAGTGGTGAGGGTTCAATGTCTAGTTTTCTGGGAATAGTCAACAGGAAAAGTCCTATGGTTAGACCCTAAGCTACTAAAGAGGAAAAAAAACTAAACCTCAACCAAAAATGAGGTCAACAGAGCAGTTTTGTTATTTTTCTATTGTTGTAATGATTTCCGTTGAGCAAGAGTTCTATGTAAATCTCCCTGAAGCTAATGAAGAAGGAGTCATGGTATGGGGGAAGACAATTCTTTTTTCACCAGAGGTAATAAATCAATTTTATCATTTGCCCACAACACTTTGTGTTTTTATTCTAATTATAGTCCTACTAAGGAGGAGCTAGATGAGATTATTTCATCTTTGACAGCTGGAAGAGGGCTTTGGAGGATTACAAATGAAACGAGAGTTAACTTTTCTACTTCAAAGTTGGATGCCAGTGCAAAGGCATGACATTTTTTTATTTCTGCTCATCTGCTATCTACCAATCATCTTAGTGAAGAGACATGTGATCAAGTAACTTTAAACTATTGCAACCAGTAGTTCGAGCGCATCAACATTAGAACATTGATTCATGGAGTTATTATCAATTCTGTCATTGCTGCTACTACTGCAAGTTTATAATTTGCATCCTTGATCTTTTTTTTTATGCGAGCAGGCTGGAGTTAGATTTTACAGTTAGGAGGAGATCTTACAACCTCTTTAGCTCATTACATGTGTGAATGTGAAATCTTATTCAAATCATTCCATTTTTGGTTGGAGAGGATTTTCTAGTAGTTCTGCTACATCGACATCATAAGCTTCTACTTCACATGCTTCTACATCACGAGCTCAGAGTTCTAGATCTGGTTCTCAATCACAGCTATTGGACAAGATTTTGAATAATGTCATTCATACCAATAAAAAAAATATCAAACATAGAGCATTTTGCAGAGCATATGGATGGATATATGAAGAGACATATTGATTACGAGGGTGAATTCAACTAAGCTATGGAAAACTTCATGAGAGGTAATCAGGACATTGTATTTCCTTAGCACCTTAGGTATCCACCATATGAGCCTGTAGCCATTTGGTGCAGTGACGATAGTGATACAGTGGATGAGGATGATTAGTATGGATCTATAGTTTTGTTTGATTTTTAGTTCATGAGTTGTTGTGACCTGTTGATTGTGCAATTATTTTGTACTTTTTGTTGTGTTTTCAGTTATGATTGTTGAGACTGTTACTTTTTGTTGTACATTGTTTAGTACACACTACTGTGATGTATTTGTGTTCTTGTGAGTAGTTATTTTATTTTTTGGTAGTAATTAAGTTAATTATGTTGTTTATTGTAGTAGTAAGTTGTGCTGAACTTAATTCTGGATCTTAGGAAGGTTTAGAATATAACTAACTTTTTATTTAAAAACTGTATGTTTAAAATTTTTAATTTACTACAAGTTATTTTTCTTTATGTTGCTATCATGTATGATTGTTAGTGTGTTTGTTTCATTTTATGTTATACTCCACCACATAGAAGTCCAATGAATCTCTACACGTTAAGTAAATTAAAATTTGATCAATTTAATTTTTACTCTTGTTATTAATTTTTGTACTAGGATATTGAAGATATGAAAATTTCTGCAAGCATGTTATTTCTAGTTTTCATTCATGCCAATATTTATATATGATGCTAAAATGTTTTATTTTTTAAAAAATTCACCATTGGGGGGAGGGGGAAATGAAAAATTTTCTAAAGACTTGAGAATTTATTTGTTCTAAAATGTATTTTAAATAAATTTGATTTTGATTTGAAGAAAAATAATATGTATATGAAGTTATATTAGGGAAGTAAAATTTTGAACATAGATATGAGTAAGAGAATTTAGTTGAAATTTATAGTAATGAAGAAAAATATAAAGTTAAATTTTTTTTTTTTTTGGTGTGGAAAATGCTAATTATAGTGTAACTATCTTTTGTATGAAAAACTATATTTTTGAAAAATTTAGATGATTTAGATTTTAATTTTCAAAACTTAAGTTTTTCTTATGGTGAGTAATTTTAAAAACTATTATTATGCTTTTAAGTGAAAGAAAAATATAATCGCGATGGAAGAAGGTTGCTTTGCGAGGGCTAGGCAATTCCGGAGTTCCTATGGCTGCTGAGGCGGATTCGACGGTGGGGCTCTCGGGTGTCCTCTCCAAGGCTGCCTCTTCTCTTTAGGTTGGTTAGATCCCTCCTTTTTCTTCTTTTTGGCATTCTTTTCTGTGTTTCTTTGTATTTTGGGGTCCCCTTGCAAGATTTCTATGGATCGCTCCTTTGCGGATTCTCTTAAGGGTAATGGTGGCTCGGTTTCTAGTTCCTCGAGTCTTTTCCCACCTTCGTATCTTCAGGCTTTACATTTTGGTGGTGATTTTAATTATATCCAAAAATTAGTTGAAAAAGATGGGAAACTTGCTATGTTTGTATCTGATGTTGAATCTACTGCTCTAGCTTCATCTTGTCGCCATGTATTAGTTGGGAAATTTTTCCTTGGATTACTTAAGTTTGAGGTTGTTAGAAAGGATTTTGAATCTTTGAATCTAAATGGAATGTGGAAATTTGGCCCTCTTAACGGGAGACACATACTTATCTAGTTATCAAATGACGAAGATTATTCTCGTTTATTTTCACGTCGAGTTCTTAAATTTGATGGTATTTTTATGAAATTTTTGAAATGGAATATTGAATTTGATCCTAAATCGGAACCTCCTATTATCCGGTTTGGTTGAAACTCCCTGGCTTAAAACTTCATCTTTTTAATCACGAGGTCCTGTTTTCCTTAGTTGCGCATATGGCACGCCTTTAAAATTGGATGGTCCCACTTACTTGCTTACGAAGCCTTCTAAGGCTAGAGTTCTAGTAGAATGGAACATTCATTTACCTTTCTCGGATGTAATCTGGATTGGTTCCAAACATAAGGGCTACTGGCAGAAAGTTGAGATCGAAAGACACTCACCTTACTGAACACATTGCCTTATGTTTTCCCATATTAATGCCAATTGTTATCGTTTATATCCACATTTAAAACAAAGCACTGAATGATCTTGTAATGCTCCACAGTCGAATATGATCACCTTAGGACTGAAATTTCTAAAAATCCTTCCACTCTCCTTTCTGACATGAATACACAGATTTTATCGCCACTTGCTACACAGGGTACCAGTAACACTTTTGTTAATGTTAATAGTGAGACTAATGTCCCCACGATAGCTCTACATGATGTTGTTTCCACTTAGGTTAACACTAAAGTTTTCACTAGTGACACTGTTATTACCACTATTGATTACTTTGCTCCTTTAACGGTCACTGATGTTGCTTTGGGTATTACTGATAACGTTGCTCCTTTAACGGTAACTGATGTCACTTTGGGTAATGATACGGATGCCATCACTTGTGCCAATATTGCTAATATAACTGTTAATGATGTTACTTTCGTTGCCAAAACTGATGTTATTCTCATAAATGTTATTATTCAAGATATGCAGGTCAATAGATTACGTGAGGTTCCTTCTTCTGAAGGTAAAGTAGGTAATGTTTGCTTATTTTTTTAGATGATAATGAAATGCTAATTGGCGCTATTTTGGAAGCCATAAATATGCTAGAGGAATAATGGTTGGTTCAAAAAGCTAGGAAAAAGAAGGGCAAATGGAAGAATGAACTCTTTCACCTTGATAGTGAAAACATTATTCGTGCTGGAATGCATCATTCTGAAGGCGAACAATTCAGCTCCTCTCCTAGATCCTCTAGAAGGGGAAGCT
This sequence comes from Phalaenopsis aphrodite, assembly GCA_003013225.1. Taxonomy (NCBI): domain Eukaryota; kingdom Viridiplantae; phylum Streptophyta; class Magnoliopsida; order Asparagales; family Orchidaceae; genus Phalaenopsis; species Phalaenopsis aphrodite. The sequence goes on from NEWO01000139.1 coordinate 933,791, forward strand.
CGAGACACCATGTTTAATATTTTAGTTTGGAATATTAGGGGAGTGGCGGACCCTAGCTCCTTTAATAGACTCAAACATTTATGCAGGGTTCATAAACTTTTTATTTGTGCTATATTGGAGCCGTTAGTTTCTGTGAATTGGGATAAAATTTTTAGAAAATTCTCTAATTACAATTATTATTATAATAAAGATAACAAAATCTGGATCTTCTGGAAACCTAAAGTCAATTTAATGATTGTTGAGGATGTCAATCAATTTGTGCTTACTAATTTTAAAATGGATAACTTTCAAGGGTGGGCCACTTTTGTCCACTCTAGCTGCCTTTTACCTGATAAATTGCTTCTTTGAGATAAGCTTGTGCTTATGGGTGAGGAGCTTAAGGAGAACTAGTTTGTTGGAGGCGATTTTAATATGATAATGAGACCCTTTGAGAAGAGGGGTGGCAGGGGATGCGACCAATCCCTCATAAATCGGTTTCGTGATAAGATCACGGACGTTGGGTTGTATGATATGGGTTACTCTGGTTCCCCTTATACTTGGTGTTGCGGCCTTTTATCTCAAATATTGGATCGTTTTTTGCTAATCAAAATTTTTTCAATTATTTCCCCATATCTAAAGTCCAACAGTTGAACTCTGCTGCTTCTGACCATAGCCCTATCTTACTTACACTTGCTTTTATCAAATACTCTCACAAATATAAATTTAAGTTTCTTAATATTTGGGCTTCCCATGACACTTTCTTGAATCATAATAAACAGGTTTGGACTACTGATAATGTGGGAAATCCTTGGTTCATTTTATGACAACTTCGTAAAAAGGTTGCTTTGCATTTGAGGGATTGGAACTATAATGTTTTTGGGAATATTCACACTAAAGTTCTTGATGCACAATCTAAGGTTGATTTGCTTGAACCTGAAGATTGTTGCACTCCTCAATGGGGTAGCGATGGCTCAGGCTCATGTTTCCCTTCTTGAAGCTATTGATTTAAAGGAAGTTCTCCTTAAACAAAAAGCTAATACACTTATTTAGCTTGTGGGGATAGAGACACTTCCTTTTTTCATGACTCTAATAAACATAGACATAATTTGAATACTATCCTCAAGATTAAATCGTCTGATCGTGACATCCTTACTGATCCTAAGGGTATTGGTAACAGTGCGGTCCAACATTTCACAAACTTATTCCAGCTTCAGGCTTCGGTTTTGCCTGTTGATGGGGATGTCTTCAATTAGGAAAGGATTATCCCTCTTCTCTCTCTCTATCTGATGTTCCTACTGAAGATGAATTCCATGTTGCGCTTAAGAGTATTAATCCTAATAAGGCTCCTGGGCCTAATGGTTTCACATCCGCCTTTTATATTAAATGTTGGGACATCATTAAGGAAGTGGTGATGAATGTCATTCAATGTTACATTTTGGGGGAAAATCTGGGAAAAAATTTCACTTCCTCTTTAATTGTGCTTATCCCTAAAGGCAATGATAAAATTAGTTGGGATAACTTCTGCCCCATCTCTCTAACTTCTGTCCTCTCCAAGGTGATTAGTAAGATTATTATTGCTCGGCTTCAACCTCATTTGTCCAAAATCATCTCTCTGCAATAGTTTGCTTTCATTCAAGGTAGGGAAATATTGGATACTATCCACCTTGCTAAAAAAATTATCGAGGATCTTGATAAAAAGTGTAGAGGTGAGAATGTGGTGATTAAGCTTGATATCACGAAAGCTTTTGATACCATTAACTGGGAATTTATTTTGAGTATTCTTCGGGCCCGCGATTTCTCTACAAACTTTTGTTCTATCATCAAAAGATGGCTTGAACTAAATCATTACAGTGTTCTGGTTAATGGGAAATCCTTTGGTTTTTTCCTCTCCTTCAGGGGTATTAAACAAGGTGACCCTCTCTCACCTACAATTTTCATCCTTGCTTTTGATTATCTTTCTTACCTTATGAATCAAATGCAGCTGTTACACCCTCACACTCAATTTATGCATAAATCTAAGCTTATGGTTAGCCACCTTGCTTACGCTGATGACACTATCCTCTTTTCCAACGCCAGTAAGACTGCTTTTAAAATTTTGATGCAAACCTTAAATATCTTTCAAAATACTTCTGGATTAACCTTTAACAAGGCTAAATGTCAGCTATATTTTAGCAAGTATGTTAGCACCACCCACACCTCCTGGGATGCTACCTTCACTGGATGTCAAGTGGCCTACCTTCCTCTAAAATATTTTGTAGTCAATCTTTTGCTGGGTAGAAAGAGGCAAACTCAGATGGATGATGTTGTTGATAAAATTAAGGCTAGGATTAGTGACTGGAGAAATACTTTCCTTTCTAATGGGGCTAGACTCACTTTGCTTAAGAGTGTCCTTTACACCCTCCCTCTTTATGCTCTTCAAGTTCTGCATCTGAAAAAAAGGTACATAAACTTCTTTGGAGAGGATTTTTAATAAATTCTTTTGGTCTGGTAGCACTCAACGTAAGATTTGGACTACGTGGGATAAAGTTTGCAAACCCAACACTGTTGGTGGTCTTGGTTTTAGGAACCTTAATCACATTACGGAAATCAACATGTGTAAGCTTTGGTTCAAATTTCGTTCGAGCACTTCTCTCTGGGCTCATTTTCTTCACTACAAATATTGTACCCATTCACACCCAACTAACGTTGTTTGGAAGGTTGGGGATACTAAAGTTTGGAAATCACTGCTAAATGTTAGATCTATTGCTCAGAATTTCATATTTTGGGATGTTGGCATTGGTAACTTATCCTTCAGGTTTGATCAATGGGGCACAATAGATCTCTCTAACTTCCCACATAATTTGCAGGATAACACATTATTGGCTTCTGACTGTTGGAAAGATGGGGCTTGGGATGTTAATAAGTTTAGAAATTTGACTGGAGATAATTCTGATCACATTCGGAGAATTCCCATAGATGCTACTAAACTGGATAAACCTTTATGGAAATTTACTTCAAATGTGTCCATCACTAACGGTGGACTTTCAATCTTTGGAATGCTTTCTTATCTCCATCTATATCATTCTTTCTCTGGAGATATTACTCATTGTTCTTGTCTTTTGATGATATACTTAAGTTAAAAGGTTTGTGTATGCCTTCGAGATGCTATCTTTGTAAATGCGATGAGGAGACTCCGCTCATCTTTTCTATGATTGCTAATTTGCTCGGGAAGTTTAATGCTCGGTTGGGTTGTATTTTGGTATCGATTGGACTCCGAATTCTTATGATCATCGTGAATGAAGGAATTATATTAAAGTTTGGAAGGCTGCACCTTTTTATAAAGAAACTTTGGAACCTTTTCCTTTTGTTATTCTTTGGTTCCTTTGGTTTTCTAGGAATGCTCATAAGTTCGAGGTTGTCCCCCCTACAGCTGCTCTTACCACTTCATATATAATTGCTTATTTTCTTAAAGCTTCTCACCTCATTGCATTAAGCTCTAATTCACCTCAGAGGGGTAGGAAGGCCCTTCTGATACTTTGGCAACCCCCCTTAATTGGTTGGATTAAACTTAATGTGGATGGGAGATGGACTTTATTCGCTACTGGGGCGGGTGGAATTTTTCGTAATTCTTCGGGGAGATGCCTTTGTTACTTTGCCTCACCGGTTTGTGCCTTGAGACCTTTAGAGGCTGAGTTTAATTCTTTATGGAATGCCTTACACATTCTTGTGACCTTACATCGCCATGCTTTAATTATCGAGACTGGTTTTATGGCTATGTTTAATATTCTAAATAAGCACTCTCCCTACCTGGAATGCCATTTGTCTGTTTAACATGACTTAGGGGTTCATTAAAAGGCATAATTTGGTTTTTACAATTTAATTTCATCTATAGGGAATGTAACACTGTTGTTGATTGGTTGGCCAAATAAGTTCTCCAACGAATTATTGTGGGTGTGGTGCCCCTTCCTCAACTTCAAAATCTTGTTAATGGGGATTTACTTATTGTGCCTTATATCAGAAGATAGAGGGATTTTATATTTCTCTCTGTTAATTTCTACTCATTTTTTTATTAGTTCCTTTTACTATTTAACTGTTTCATCCTTCATGATTTATTCTGAGTTGCATTTTGGTAGCCTTTTTCACCCTATTTTGTCTTTGAATTTGGACTATGAGGCTGGTCTACATGTTTTATCTTGCTTGGCCTGCTCTTTTTAGATGTATGGAATCTCATTTATGGGTATTTGAGTTGGTAACTTTACCATGAGATGTATGGAGCTGCTGTCTTTCAATTTCAGACATCTGGGAACTGCTTGGAGCGGAAGGGATGGTTTATGCAGAAGTTTTGCAGATTTCCTCACTGCTTGAATGTTTTGGAATTTATGTTGCGGTCTTCACTGGATCTACAAGCCGTCACTTTGAACCTGCTCCTCGACACCACCGTTACTATGGCATTTTATTTACACTGTTATTTTGGGACTTTATGTATGTGTAATTTCTTGGGTATACTTTTTCTTTTAGTATACGTTTTGGATGATTGCATGTACCTTTGGTTTGTTTCTTTGAGTTGCGTTGTACTGCAGAGAGTGGAACCCCTAGGGGTTTGTTGTATTTTTTTGTTTTTAGATGTGGATCCACTTTCTCTCCCTAACTATGTAATTTCCATTTAATTAACGCGTAGGGAGCTACGAGCTGCTCTTTAATTAAAAAGTGAAAGAAAAATATCAACTCTTTGCTTTAGAAAAGGAATAGTGGGATTCATAGTTATTAAAGACCTATCCAGATATAGTAATCCTTGCCAAATAATAAGTAAAAGAAGAATAAAAAGAAAATAAAAGATGAAAATGGGACGAGAAGCTTGAGGATTAGCGTCTAATCAAAAATTGGTTCCACATCTGATCTTTCTAAAGTATAAGACTTGAGAAACTCTTAAACTTAAGGATATAATATAGTAAGTAAAATTATTCATAATAAAAATTTTTAAGTGGAGAATATAAAATGCCTAAACTCTATATTTGGAGAATCTACAATATTTATGAACTAGACATAACTAATATTTTCATATTTTTTAACATTAAAAATTTCTAAACTCTAAGTTGGTCTCATTTACTAATATTTTTTCTAAATTGGACTACTATATTTCTACATCAAAATTTTACTAACTCCTAAAGAAACTCATATACCTCATCTAATTATTTAGTTTTTTAAAGATTGAAAAGTCAATTCAGGACAAGTAAGATTTTAAGTTTGGGATATTTTAATACACCTAAAATATATAATATTTTTATACACATTTTTATGCTTATTTTTGAGATATTACGCTTTAATGAAATATGCTTGTGTTTCTCTTTTGAGTACAACCAAGTAGATGAAAAATGCTAAAAGGAGTGAAAAAGGGTCAGATTTGGAGCGAAAATGAAGAAGGTGCAAAATTGAACTTGGGTGCCTAAGCGCCCAGGACTGATGCCTAAGTTCCAGAGGAACCGGTTTAAGCACCAGGTAACCCCTGCTTAAGCGTCAAAAGTAGTTATTTGAGGACTCATTGAATTTAGACAAATTTTTTAAGAGATGTTTGAAGCAACCCTTGATAAAATCGTGGGAAATAACTCATGGATACGAAAATTCATTCAATTATCTTTTAAAAGGAGAAACTTCTCTAAGATTCATTGACTAGAGAAAAATTTTGAAGAGTCACCAATGCACCTTTTGAATTTTTCATAAAGTAGACTTGAATCATCAATAGAAGAGACCAGCTATCTGCCATTAGAGCCATCATTCATCAAAGAAACCACCGCTGCCACAGCCCATCGTCGTCGCCGCCACCGACCACTTTCTTTTTATTTTGAGTTTTAGTTTTGTATTGTGAGTGAAAGAAGAGAATTAAAAGGGACATTAAAACTTTTGGTGGAGAGGAAATGAGATAAGTGTTTATCTTTGTGACTACACTTGGTTTAAGTTTAGATTTCTTGTTTATGTGCATGATTTCTACTTTTCAACTCATGTGTGGTTGTTTTTTCTCCATGGATTCTGAGTAGTTTTATTTATCTTTTTCCTTAAAATGATAAGTAATTAAGTATTTAAAGGAAGTTGTGTGAAGTATTAGACTTCAATTTTGGATGAAGTTGTGATGATTTGAAACCTTCCACTTCATTCACTTCTTGATTTGACAACCTAAGATGTTAATACCTGTTGTGAGAGCATGTAAGATCTGAGATGGTTTTGTCTCAGTCAACAAATAGTTAAAATCACATATTGATTTCATGAATGAGAATGTAGTTCATGAGGTTGAGTGCAAATAAATAGGGAAATAAACTTTTCAAGGCTATAGAATTAGTGGACTTTAGAGTGACAGGCTAAAGTCCTTAATTTGATTTGTAGTTTTAGGTTATGATATGAGATATTAGCGCTCAGGTGGAGAGAGAAGAGGGAACTCTAGAGTAATAGCTAGTATCTTCCTGACCTAACCAGTCTTCAAGAATATTCAAACTATAGATTAACTAATGTTCTTTATAGCATCCCTAATAAGGGTAAAGAATATTATTGCTCCTTTTTGGGTAAAACATTTAGCATACTCCACAACAAAATTTCTATACTTATTACTGATTCATGATAAGGAAAATATATTTTGTTTATATTGCCTTCATCTTAAAAATATTTAGTTAAAATAATTAGTTGCTTACTTTATTTTCATAAATCCAAAAATTACAACAAGAATTGAATTTTCATTCCTATTATAGTTTCTTAAGTAAGAATATTTTGCTAAGTAGATTTTTGTCATCTAAACTTTCTAGTTTTCTAAAGTGCATATTATTATTTTTTCTTTGGGTTTGATATTCATGACTTAATAAAAAAGTTCTATATTACATGTAACTATATGTATACTTGCGTAATATCCCATATGTAAATATTATTATTGTATTCTTATTTGTTTTGTAGTGGAATACTTACCTAGCTTCTGCTTTAAATCATGTTTTTGACTTTATTGAAAACTAAGAATAACTATTAAGAAAATTAAGTATATATTCACATACATCACATTTTACTTCTATATAGAAAGTCGAGATCACTATGCATGCCCCAATGACTCATGGAATGAGTCTAGACATTTGCAAAGACTAGAGGTGTGCCTCTTAGAGTGAGGATGCATCTCTTCTAGTGAAGAGGTGTGTCTCTTGGAAAAAGAAGTTTTTGGTATCTCATGAGAAAAAGAGGCTTGACGTCTCTCATGATGAGTATAGAGGGGGGATTCTCGAGATAGTTTTAGCGTTAGTGTAGAAAGAAGATGGAGATGTAGATTTCCATCATGTCTAGAGAGATTGGTGAGATATTTTGAGAGAAATGTGTAAATGAATTGTATGAGCAAAGCATGGATTGACAAGAGACTTGGTTGAAGAGTTTTTCATCTTTCTTTTAAAGGAAAAAACTAAGTATTGTGTTCTTCATTATCTTGTAATTGTTGTAAACACTTTCTAGTGGATTTGCTTTAATTTAATGAAGTTTTCTGTTTTGTTTTATACATGATTATTGAATAGTTTTCTTTACACTTTTCTTTTTGTAGGAAAATTTATTTTATGATAAAATAATTCTTAATTTCATGTGATGAGTAATATCCCCTTTACTTCATTGACATAACTTAAATGACAATAGGCTATGTTAAAATTTGTTGTAGGAGAAACTAAGACTCGGTAGAGCAATGATCTTGCAACTTGAGTGTACTCACATTGACCGGTTGAAACTTTTGAGGAAATATAATTTAAAGAACTATTTCCTTTAGATGCATCTAAGAGATAGATAGTTGCATAAAACTAATAAATTACTAAGCGTACCTATACACTCAGAAGAGGGTAGGTAGGCATATGTTCCTTGTTGGCACATAATTTTATCAATTCTTTTATTGCTTATGTCATTATCTTAATTTTACTTTTCTTTTGCAATGAAATGGAAGCAATGTTTAAGAATTTAGATTTTCTTAGATATTCTTTTATTTCATTAATGTGATGGTATTTTTGCCGGCTCTTAATTTACTTTACAAATTGATCACATGTAATGTTAAAATTTATTAAGAAACTTACAAACCCAAGAGGGCTGAGATTTCACCAACTAGTAAGCACCACATTTTATTTTGGAAAGAGCCATGATGTTTGTCTAAGGGGAATGCAAATAGATGAAGAGATAAGATCTGATGGGCATAGAAATGATATTTCTTGGGTGACAAACTAGATTCTTTTATCAATTTGGTCTAAAGTTGAAAATAAGGGTCACTGGTATCCTATAGAGAGGGCACAATGGGTAATCTAATGGTGAGTGGCTAGTTACATGTCGACACCAACATTAGATTAGTTAATGTTTATTAAGCTTAGAAGAGGTAAAATATATGTATGCTCCTATATTTTACTGACAATATTTTATTTTAAGTATTTCATTCCTACATATTATCTAGGTCATTGCATGAGAAGGGTAGCCTTTATCATCTCAAAATTGTCCAAACCAATTTATCCACATATGTTATCTTTAGAATTATTATTAGCATTTAGGAACTGTTGTTATCATCAAATTTAATATTTTCATTTAGGAGTTGTTGGTCGTTTTGAACTTAAGATTTTCATTTAGGAATAGTTATTAGAAAAAATACTAAAATCGACATTCCAAACTAAAATTTTATAGTAGTAGACTACATTTTATCCTAAGAGATTTCTTACCTCTCTTCTTTATGGGATCAATACTGCGGTTTTAAAGAAAGCCCTATATTACTTGAAAAGATAAGTATAATTGTCTTGTACTCCTAGTGTATAAATTATTAATTAAAAATTCTAAAATTTATAAGAAATTGATTTTGCACACTGACCGCTAAATATAAATTGGGTCAAGTTTTTTACCATCTTTTGGAAGTTAAATTACTACGTAATTGCGGGTCAGGTCAACACCTTGCATAGGTTGCGAAATGGAAAAAATGATAGTGGGAGTGGCTAAAGACAATGAAGACTGACTCCATTTTTTCATTGAATACTTAAAGAACAAAAATTGCCAGAGGACAAGTCAACATCACATTAGATAAAGAAGAGAGCATTGTCATATGCCTTGGTAGACAATTTCCTATAAAGAAAATCCTTCAACCAAATGTCGTTAAGATGCCTAAGCACATCAGAAGCTCAAGAAGTCGACAGATAAGTGTAAAAAGGATTATGTAGTGTCCATCATTCAGATTTGAAGATGAAGATCAGGAAGCTATGATACTACTAGCCAACAATGATGATCGACTGCATGAAAGCTACCATAAACTATTACCAATGCCAGATACATAGAGTGGTTCTACACTATAACTGACAATCACACCGTGCCCATTTGAGTGTTGGGGCACAAATCAATTGGGTCTTATAGACCCTTCGTCTTTAAAGGGACACCAATTAATTCTTGCAGCGACCAATTATTTCTCAAAGTGGGCAGAGATAATGTCGTTAAAAGAAGTTAAAGAACATCATGTTCTCCAGTTCTTTGAAAATCAAAGTGTGTATCATTTCAGTGTCCTATGCAAAATTATCTCAGTTAATGGTTCAACCTTCAAAAGTATAAAGATCAACAACTTTGTTAGATGAAAAAGGATAGATTGGAGGCATTCAATGATGTACTACCCAATAACAAATGGTATAGTAGATACCTTCAACAAAACCCTTATACAAATTATAAAGAAAACATTGGACAACAACAAAAGAGGATGACACAAGCAGTTGATAGAAACTCTGTGGGCTTACATGACAATTTTTACAACTCCAACTCGGTCTACGCCATATGCACTAATGTATGAGTCTGAGGTTGTGTTTCCCTTGGAGGTGCAGCTACTTTACCTCAGGATTGCTATGGATAATAAGATCACAGCAGAAGAAAATGCCAAACTTAGACTCGAAGAACTCGAAAGCCTCAAGGAAATGAGATTGTTATCAAATCAGAAATTGAAAATCACCAAGCCAGAATGATACAAGCCCATGATAAACTGGTTAGCCTAAGGGCATTCAAAGTTGATGATCTAGTCATCGTTCTCAAGAGACCTATTCTTTCACAATGTTAGATAGGAGGAAAATTTAAGCCAATTTGGGAGGGACTGTTCGTGGTTGAAAAAGTTTACTTTGGAGGATCTTACAAGCTAGTAGATTGTCACGGTGAAAAGCCAATGCTTCCAATTCATGGAATGATACTTAAAAAAGTATTACGTGTCATGTTGTTTTAATGATGAACTTTAAAGAAAAAACTTGCTTTCAAGAAACACCATTACATGTTGTTTGCTTTGAATTTCGACACTTTGACTTTTCTCATCTTTTATAGGGAACTGTTGCGCAAGAAGTTGATTTTCTCTTTTAAAAATGGTATAAATCTCACACTAGATGAATAGAAAGGAGCATAAGGAGCCAACATAAATTTTGATCCAAAGTTCGAGCATGTCAAGATGGATTATGAGGGGCTCCTATTAAATGTGGTTAGTCGAAAAGAATGGAAGGGCTAGAACTAGTACTCAAGTTCAGAATCAGAAACAAGGAAAGAAATGCATCTACAAAAAAAAAAAATTTGAGGAAGTTGAAAAATAAATAAAAGGAAATGATAACACAACAAAGAGAGATGGACAGATGTAGTCTATGTTCATAACAACAGAGGGCAAGCTCATTAGTGCCCCCTTGGAGGAGTCTTCAGGTGTTATACAAAGGAAGACACCATTAACAAGAATGGAAATTAGAAACTTTAATCATTGCTAGGTAAAATATGTTTGACTAGTTAGAAGAAGGACAGGTTATAGGAGTAACTTCAGAACATGTCTCAATTGCCCTAGAAGAAGAAATGGTTGAGCAGTCTGTAGGGGATACCCTACCCAAATTAGTAGTAGGACAGCTAGTATTAGAGCTTGCTATCTATCATGCTCTACCAGAGGATATACCTGCAAAGGACGCATTGAGTACGACATTACCCTGGAAGAATTCATCATAGTTTCAGTGGTACGGGGGAGGGGGGAGCACCCGGATGTGGAGCCATATATCTAATAGTTTGTCAACCCAAGGCAACAATAGATTATTTCCAAGAATGAGTTGACAATGTTTCATAAGGTCTAAGAACAAAACTTTGAGCATTTTGAAGAATTATATGAAAAATATGTGAAGATCCTTGACAGATTAAAGTTGCACACCAATATGTTCTTTGAGTATAAATAGAAGAAGATAATCAAATATGTCTTGGACTTAAGGTAAAATGGTCAGGTAAGCCTATTGAAGAAAAGAACGTACTCGGAGTCCAGGAAATGGATGAGGGGCAAGGGAAGGATTGTCATTCAGTATGGTTGTTGCTACAACTTCACACGTGATAATGAAGGGAATCCTATAAGGATTATTAGACATGATGAAGTTGATCCCAAGCCGCCATTTATAAAGAGAATGATAATTAGGATGGTGTCGTGGCACATCTTGCTAGTGGATTGTGTGCCCAACAGCTGCATCATCGACATCTATGAGGAAGGGGATTGCATTCCGCCCTACATTGATCATTATGATTTTCTCGGGACATTCAACATAGTCTCCTTCATCAAAAAATGTAATATAATTTTTGATAAGGAGTTGAGAATATTTAGCCTAGGCAAGTTCTGAGGACTGATCGAGATACCCTTGCCAGTCGAATCAGTTTTGACATTATTGAACTCATTTTTGGTAAGGTCTTTCTTGCCTCATTATACTTAAGATCTAGCCATACCACTTTTCTTTTGACTATCCAAGAAGACCAAAAATGGAACCCACCTACATAAAAATTAAAATCGCTTCCTTGCTCTCTTCAAACCCTACATTAATGATCATGAACCTCCAACACTTGGAAGGTTAAGACCAACATGTGAGTGTTCAAGGAAGAGTCCCCATAGGACTATTGAACTTAGGGAAACCCTGAGTAGCTAGGGTTTGGTTCTCTTACACTCAAGCACATCAGAATTCTAAATCCCCACTTATCCTAAAACCCTAAAATTATACCCATTGAACCCATTTTCCTTTGCTCTTTTGAGAACTCATGTGGGTGATCCAAAAAATCCTAAAATACCCCCCCATCTTTGCCAAAATTACCAAAATAGCCCTCATACCCAAAAATTTACCAAATCCCATATTTAACTAAAATTCAATCCCAAATTGTACATCAATTTTTCCTATCCCAATCTACAACAATTTGGAGCCCAATTGAACTAACCTTTAAACCCTAATTTCAATTTTGAGCCAAAATCCCCAATTTGACCAAACCCCTAAATTTCATCAAATTGAACTACATAAACATCTCGATTTCCTCAATTTTGAATCCTAAACTCATTTTAACACTCCCTTATATCAATTTGAACCTTCAATTGGTCTATCCCCAAATTCAAACCTAGCCTAAATCCAACCAAATCAAATCCTCTAAAATTGACCCTAAGCAATAATTCCATCAAATTCGGCCCTTCAATCAACTCAATTCCCCCAAATTCACTTCCTAATTTCTTCATGACATACCCTTAGACCAATAGGAATTTTCAATCAATTTTAAAACTAGGCCCATGCCAAGCACAATCCAAATTTTTAGCCTAAACCCTAATTTTGAGCTTAAACTCCAAATTAATCTGAACTTTCAAAATTAACTAAGCCTAATCTTCTCCTGCCTTCATTAGCCTCCTAGGATGCAAATACAATCAGTCATGAATCAAATTTTGAGCCATGGACCTAGGGTCCCTTGAATCATGCAAGCCCATCTCCAAATTGGGCTAATCCCACTATCGCGTGCTATTAGCACACAAGCCCCAATGTAATCATAATTATAACTTCCTTGAACTTCCCTAACCTTGCTAGCCACCTCCCCTGGCTTGGTCAATGGGAGTAGTCACCCAAAAACCCAAAATCGAGAAGCCCTCCCTTGGCTCAAACCCACAATTCTACCCATAAAATGTGGATCACTCCCATTGGTGAATTGCGCCGCTCAACCCTTCACCTAAGCTATCTTTTCTACCCCTTGGCTTGCCCTGTTGGCCACCATGGCCATGGCTATTTAAACGCCACCTCTTACGGCTAAAGAATGAGTGCTACAAATTCCTTAGCGAGACCTCTAGAAATTGCTCTCATAGCTTCTCCAAACCTTCTTAAGCTCATCCCAAGATTTATCTTTAAAATTAACATTCATTTATTAAAAACATTTTACCTAAATTTACCATAATATTTATAAACATAAGTATATTCATTTAAAGATAAATCTTAATATCCCCAAGTGATGTTAAATTAATTTAAAAAATATAGTTAATTAAGGAAAAATAAAATCTAATTTATTTCTTTTCAAAAGAAATTTTTCTTCCCCCCAAACTTAAGTTTTTAAGTAATTTAAAATTATTTTAGTACAAAATCTAGTAGGTGAAAGAAAACAATAAATACATGAATATAAAAATTGACCTATAGAGGTTTCTCATGATGAAATTGGACTCTGGTAAACTACAGGTACTAGCATTAAAAACATACAAGCTTTAAAGCATTAAATGAAACATAATATATTCTGAAGAATTTGCTTAGAATTAAAAACAAAAATATGACAATTGAAAAACAAAACTAAAAATACTACAAATGCAGAAAAAGTAAAAGTATACAATTACTAATACAATTATGTCCTCAACACGACATGAAATTTTTTTACTACAAGAGTTCTCAAATAAAAATATAACACATTTCGATCATTAAAAACAAACAAATGCAAAAAAAAAACTACACTATACTCGTAAAAGTATCAGTCTTCATCTCGTTCCTCCTCATCATCATCTTCTTCTACTTCTTCTTCCTCATCTTCATCTCGAATAGGAATATAGGGAGTGAAACTGGGAAAAGGAGGAATTTCCACATTGGGCTCTCCCCTAAGATGTTTCACCATAACATTTTCAAAATCACTATCATACTGAACTTTTCTCTGTTGATATTCATCATTATAAGCATTTCTTGCTTGAATCTTTCCTAATCGACCTTGAATATTAATTATGTTCATTTGCTGAATCATCAGTTAGTCCATAATTTTTCTAATGATGCAGGGCAAGAAGTATATGCCCCTGTAGCTGATGTAGATTCAACAAATGATTTAAGTCTTTGAATCATATGCCTCCCAATAGGATTCTATTGTTTAATCTTTCTTCATTTCTATGGGAATTTACTCCTGATTGTTCACATAGGGTGAAAATCAATGCAGGGTATCCCAAACCACTAGTTCTAGAACTATCAGCTATACAACGAGCATGATGAACTATAAGTGCACCAACATCTATTGCTTTTATGTTATGAATGCAATAGTTCAACACCGCTCTATCTTTCGTAACATTAGCAAGATGATTCATTGACAATAATCTAGTAGAAATGAAGTGATTCCATACTTTTGACTGGCAAGTCAACATGGCAGCGAGGAAGTTAACTATCTTGTTATTCTTAATCTTCCACTCTCCTCTTCCATTAGTCAAAAAGGCAAGAACTTCATCGAGTGATGAATCGGTCATTATGAATGTGGTGTACTCATCAAAAAATACACTTCTCAGCCCATAAAAAGTATTGATCTGATCAGCAGTAAATTCAACTTGTTTACCTCTAACCAGTTTGTTGTCATCAGCAGTGAAACTCAAGTTGGAATAAAGCTCCTGAATCATAGGTACAATTGCTACTGCAATGAAGTAGTAAAATCTATCCCAATTTTTAGCAAGGATCAACCTTTCGATCTCGCCACCCAGGTTTGCAAATGCCCGGTCTTACATAAATCTTGTGGTCTCCATCTGTGTATTGTAACTATGTTGTGCCTTGAATTTAATGAATCTTCATGAATCAAAATCCTAGGATGACCTTCCTTTACTAACTCGGGGAGCCATTGGAAATTCTACGAAAATCCAAATAAATTCCAAACAAACTACTAAAAAAAAAATCTAACTCCTCAAGCAAGATTAAATGGTAAGAAACTTTTGACCATGAGTTTTCTTTATGCTTTTTCATAAAAAATCCCAAATTTTAGATCTTCCATAATGTAGGAAAATTCCATGGTGAAAACAGAAGTATTATTAGTTAAATTGAAACTCTTACCACGAGGAGATGAAATCTATGATTTTTAGCTTAAAAAATCTTCTCTACCATCCTCAATAAGAAGCCCTAGGTCAAGTTTTAGAAGTTGAAGACAGCCCAAGCAATGAAAATGGAGCTAGTAAGTGCGATTTCACTATTTTTTAGGCCATCTCGCGTTTTCAGGTCTTTGACACATCATGCGCCAAATCTGATGCATGATACACAAGTGCTCTGTAAGTTGGCGCATCATGCACCAGAGCTTAAATTCACCAGATTATGATTTTTGTGGAAATCTGCTCTGTACCCTCTTACGTCAACCTTTAATTAACTCAAATGAATTTTTCTAAGCATATATAAACATCATTATAACACCAAACTTTCACAAACAACACAAAACTCACATTGATATATAAAATCTACACTAATACAAACTAACAATTTTCAAGCCAACAAAACATCAAATTCAGTGTTCTAAAGGAAACCATCAACATAACACTGAAATCTAAACATCAAAATATAAAGCATAAATATAAATAGTGCAACAATACAAAGGAAATGCAATCTAACTTTAAAAATAACACAAGCAGTACTAAAAAATACATTCCATGCATAAATTAAGTTTACACATCCTCTTCACTCTCGTCCTCCTACAAATCTCCCATTGATTGGCAGTGTACATACAGGTTATAGAAGGGTTGATATGGAAACTCATTTGTCAAATCCTCTCCAATCCAAGAATGTTTCTTGAACATGCGTACTAAGCCGTCTTCAATACGCTCAGTATGTTCAAAATGTTCCTTTAGTTATCAGTCCAGATGATCCAACATTTCAAAAATATTCTCAATCACATGCATAAGATTCTGCACCTCTTTCTTCATCTTCTTGATTCTCTTCAAAAGTGCATGTTGACCTTAATTTTGGTTGAGGTTTAGTTTTCCTTTTTAGTAGCCTAGGGTCTAGCCATAGGACTTTTCCTATTGACTATTCCTAGAAAGCTATATCTAGAGCCCTCACCACAAGAAATTCCAAACTCTTCTCTACTCAACTTGAAGTTCCACATGTTGGTCTCAACCTCTAAGCACTTAGTAGTTGGAATCCCTGTGGGGGAAACTCAAGACGAGTCACCCTTAGGACTACTGGACCTTAGGGTTAACCCTAGGTGTTGGTCTGGAACTAAAGCACTCACTACACTCACTACACTCATCTACACCCACAATGACTCACAACCCTGAACTCAAATTTCTAGCCTAGATCCCTTGATCTTTTGGGATACTCATGTAGATGGTCCCCTAAACCACT
>NEWO01000139.1:999964-1010459 GCA_003013225.1 Phalaenopsis aphrodite
GTAACGTCCATCATTTCACACATCTCCTGAACATACATACAGTCCTCTTTAAACAACATTTTAGACTCATCATGAAAGCCTATTTCGATCACATCTGTTAACTTACTCTCAAAACTTTTCTAAAAATAGTTTTTACTTAGATAATCAATTTCATCCATCCGAAAACAATCATCATCATTTCTCTCTGCTGGATATTTCATAGCCTTTAAAACATCAAAAGTGGTTTCATAGTCATTAATATTCATAGTCAACTTTCTTTTTTGCACATCTATCATAGCTTGTCCAGTAATAAGAAAAAGTCCACCCAAAATAATGGGAATATCTTTATCTTCCTCCATATCTAATACAATAAAGTCCATAGGAAATATAAATTTATCCACTTTAACAAGCACATCTTCTATAATCCCTTTTCGGTAAATGATAGATCGATCAGTTAACTGAAGAGTTATACTAGTGGGAGAAATATTGTCTAAACCTATCCTTTTAAATATAGATAGAGGCATCACATTAATGTTCAATCCTAAATCACATGAAGCTCTTCCACATAATCTTTTTCTAATTACACTAGGAATTGTAAAGCTACAATGATCTTTAAGTTTTTGAGGAAAATTTTTCTGAAGTATAGCGCTGCACTCCTCACTTAGTGCAACTACCTCATAATCCCCAAATTTCCTTTTCTTGTTTAATATCTCCTTCATAAATTTTGCATAGCTTGGCATCTGTTTCAAAGCTTCAGCAAAAGAAATATTTATCGTTAACTTCTTAAGTACGTCCATGAACTTTGAAAATTTTTTATCCAACTCATGTTGTCTAAATCTTTGAGGAAATGGAGGTGGTGGTCTTTTTAAATTGATTTTAGTTGGAGATATTAATTTTTCCAGATCCTTAGAAACATGTTCTTCAGGTCTTTTAGTTTCCTTTGTTTCTCTCACAACATTCTTCTCTTTTCTAACCACATCCTCTATCTCTCTTCCACTTTTTAATTGGACAGCTTCTACTTGTTCATTAGTGTTCCCTTTTAGGTTGATCTCAATGTTGCTAAGTGAATTAGCAATTTATCCCAATTGATTCTTTATATTTTTAATCAAAGCATTTTGGCTTTGCAGCTGGTTTCCCATTTGCAATACCACTTCTTCCCTCTTCTTATTCTCAAATTGTTCATCATTGTTAGAGTCCAGTGGATATAAAGGTCTATAGTTTGTGTTCCTCTGATTATTCCAACTCCCATTAGGATTTGCATGATTATTTTCCCATTGTTGGTTTCCACCGTCAGTAGTATGATTCCAGTTAAAATTAGGATGGTTCTCCCAACTTGGGTTGTAAAATTTAGAATATGGGTTGTTTATAATATTTAAAGTATCATATGATAAGTTAGAATTAATCATATGCCCTAATGAACTTTCCTCACTTACTGGAGTAAATTGAGTTTGGCTCATTCCAAATTAGTCCAACTTCTTTGATATTGCAGCAACTTGAGATGCAAGAATTGAAATCTCATCTATATCATAAATACTAGCTACTTTTTTAGGATTTAACCTTGTAGAGGGCCATTGAAATTCGTTTGCAGCCATATTTTCAATTAACGCGTACGCTTCATCAAATGATTTTGGCATTAATGATCCACCAGCAACAACATCAATTATAAACCTAAGGGATTCTACTAACCAATTATAAAAAGTTTGAATGATTAAAAAATCAGGCAGAGCATGATGTGGACACTTTCTTAAGAGTTCCTTAAATCTTTCCCAGGCTTCGTATATTGATTCCCCTTCATACTAACAAAATGAGATAATATCTTTTCTAAGTTTAGTAGTCCTTGAAGGTGGAAAATACTTAGTTAGGAATTTTTTAGTTAACTCCTCCCAATTTTTAATAGAGCTGGGTGCTAATGAGTATAACCACATTTTAGCATTATCCCTTAGTGAGAAAGGAAAAAGCCTTAGTCTAACAGCATTGTCTGACATACCGTTATAACGAAATATAGCACAAAGTTCTATAAAATTTGATAAGTGTAAATAGGGATCCTCCAAAGGAGTTACCCCATACTAATTGTTCTGCACCAGTTGGATAATCTCAGGATTTATTTCAAACGAGTCAGCTTCTACGACAGGGTTTTGTATACTTGAGTGAATTTCATTTGTCGTAGGATTTACGTAATCCCTCAATGAATTATGATGATTTTTCAAGTTATTATTTTGAATGTTTTCCATTTCCATTTCTAGTTTTTCGAGACCTCTTTATATATATATATATATTTTTCATACTCAGAATCATAAGGCACAAGTCTTGCAGATCCTTTATTTCGCATACGCAACACAACAAACAATACATTAACAATTAAACAAATAACAGATGAAATATATTCAACACAATAAAACATTTTCACAAACACCTTATTTTTCACACAAACAGTTTTTTTTAACACTTTTTCATATACAAACATTTTCACACAAAGCAGTTTTTTACGACACTACAGTTTTCCAAGTCTAAGCCTAATTAATTCAACTAAAATTCTCCTAAAGTTCTTACCGAAGCTTCTCCGATAATGGCGCCAAAAACTTGACAGCAACTTTTTATATACATGAATTTATGAACCCAGATTTATTATTTATATTGATTTTGTAAAGTCATAATTTCAAACGTAAGTATACTTATCGCTCAAGTAATACAGGGCTTTAGTGGAGTCCTATTTATCGGTCCCACAAGGAAGCGAGGTAAGAGGTCCTTAGTCAAATCCTAGTTAAACTCCCATGAACTTAACCATCCATGGAATCTGAATGTGGTTTTACTTTGTTGAGAATTACACAGCCCTCTTGGGTCTTAATGCAATTACAACAAACTTTAACACTACAACAAACCTTTATTGTAATGTAAATAAAGTGCAAGTAAAAATCATCACATTGAATATTAAATTCACTTCTAACATGCATCACAAAATCCTAAACATGAATTTTACTCATTACATAAGAAAAGTACAATGAAAACCACGGCATAATCTTCTCATGCCATTATTTCCAAACAAGAAGACAGAGTAAGAGAAGCCCATCACAAAACACGAAGAAAATATAACAGAAACTTCGTTTAACCAAAGCAAATTCACTAGATAAGTGTTTAAAAAACCATAAGATAATGAAGAAAACAATACTTAGCGTTTTCCCTTGAAAGAAAGAAGAAAATCTCTCCCACAAAGTCTCCCGCTGATCCATGCAATGCTAAAACATCTCCTTACAAATTCTCTCAAAATCTCCTCTCCAATCTCTCCAAAAGGGTAGAAATCTACATTTCTACTCCTATTCTAAGAAACTTAAACTTTCTCCACACTTTTCCTAACATTTCTCTCACAAAAATCCCTCTTTCCGTAACTTAAATCCGTTCTTTTAAAGTGTAGGACGAAGTTTGAAGAGTTGTCACACGAATCCTTTCAAAAAGCATCCTAATACGTTGAATTTCGGTCCATAACCGCCAAAAGTCAGTTCCTAGTCATCCCGGGCTCCGTCGGTGGGCTCGAGGGCACTATCGGCGAGCTTTTCTATCATTTTTCAGTCTTCTCGGGTAAATCCCTCCGTCGGCGCCGTTTTGGCGCCATCGGCGGGCATACTGCGCAGCTCCATTATTTCACTCCGTTTGGCTCCGTTTTAGCTCTGTTTCGCCCCATTTCAGTTGCATTGTGTTCCTAACAGATAGCCCTACAAAATAAGCATAAAAAAACCTTCCTTTAAATTGTAATCTCATTCAAAAATATGCAAGAAGTGTAAAAGAGATTAAGCATCGAAAGACTTATCAAAAGGTGACAGGGCAAAATTTCATTTCTTGCTCGTTTTTGCTCCAAATTGCACCGTTTTGTTTCTTTTTGCTCCAATGACCATAATTCATCATACCTGCAACACAACATCAAAAATATCCTTATTTAAAGTGCAATATCATCAAAATCAGTATAAAATAAGTATGAAAATCTTAACATATTTTCTTTGGTCAGGTACACATCTCCTCATAATAAGATCCTTACATTGTTTATATAAATAAGGCTCATCCCAAAAATATGTTTTCGAATCATGAATGAATTTCCTTTGTTATTGCAATGTCAGCATAGGTGGCAAAATATCACTTACAATATAGTTAACAATATCAGCATACCATGATATTTTCCACTCATTAATATTATAAAGTTGTTCATCACGGAAATTGTCTATAATTTCATTGTCAGTGTCAAATAATTCTTGATTTTCTAATCTTGAAAAATAATTAGCAATTTGATTATCAGTTCTCTTTCTATTAATAACGACATGATCAAATTCTTACATCAAAAGTATCCATTTAATCAACCTTGGTTTAGCATCCTTCATTTGCATCAGATATTTAATAGCAGAGTGATCAGTATACACAACACATTTAGCTCCAATTAAATAAGATCTGAATTTATCTAAAGCATACATAATTTCTAGTAACTCTTTTTCAGTAACAGTATAGTTAATTTTTTCATCATTAAGAGTTTTACTAGCGTAGTATATAACTTTAAAAATCTTTTCATACCTTTGACCAAGAACAACTCTAATAGCATAATCACTAGCATCACACATCAGTTAAGATAATTTATCCCAGTTAGGTGAAACTATAATAGAGGATGTGATTAATTTTTCCTTTAATAACTCAAAGGCATTTAAACAGCTTTCAGTAAATTCAAATTTCTTGTCCTTTTCTAAAAGTTGGCATAGTGGTTTAGTAATTTTTGAAAAATCTTTAATAAAACGCCCGTAAAATCCAACATGTCTCAAAAAACTCCTAACCTCTCTTACATTAGTAGGAAGTGTTAGTTTAGATATAACCTGAATTTTTGCAGGGTCTGCTTGCATGCCATCTTTCGAAATTTTATGTCCTAACACAATTCCTCCTGCAACCATAAATTGACATTTCTCCCAATTCAGAACCAAATTAGTTCTTTCACATAACTCCAAAACTTTTTCAAGGTAATTTAAGCATGCGTCAAATGATGTTCCAAATACAGAGAAATCATCCATAAAGACTTCCAATCCATCATCAATTAACTTAGTAAATATGGACATCATACATCTCTGGAATGTTGTAGGTGCATTACATAATCAGAAAGGCATTCTTTGAAAAGCAAAAGATCCAAAAGGACTAATAAATGTTATCTTTTCTTGATCCTTGGGAGCGAGAGGAATTTGATGGTAACCGGTATATCCATCTAAAAAACCAAAATATTTGTGCCCAGCAAGTCTATCCACTATTTGATCTAAAAAGGGTAAAGGGAGGTGATCTTTCCTAGTGGCAGTGTTTAATTTTCTATAATCAATGTAAATACGCCACCCAGTAACTTATCTGATATGTATTAATTCATTATTTTCTTTTGTTTCAATAGTCACTCCTCCTTTCTTAGGAACACAATGAATAGGACTTACCCACGCACTATCTGAAATAGGATATATAATTCCAGTGTCTAACCAATTCAAAATTTCCTTCTTAACTACTTCTTTCATCATCAGATTTAATCTCCTTTGTGGATCAACTCTTGGTTTTTATTGTTCATCTAATATAATTCTATGCATATAGTTTGAAGGATTGATTCCAATAATATCAGCTAAGGTCCAACGAAAAGCTTTCTTATATCTTTTTAATGTATCTAATAGTATTTGCTCTTGCTGATCATTTAATTTTGAAGATATAATAATAGGTAATGTAGATGAGTCTCCTAAAAATACATACTTCAAGTGGCTAGGTAATACTTTCATCTCAAGTTCAGGTGGTTTTATAATCGATGGAAATAGATTTTTATCGGCATTTTCCGTAATATCCAACATCTCAAATCTTTCCTGAACATAATCTAATTCTTCATTTTCTAATTCGTCCAAAATAACTTCGTCATTCTGTTCAAATTGTTCCTTATCTACAAAATGTTCTTCTTCTTTAAAATGATTTTTATCTTCAAAATGTTCTTTAAAATGTTCGTTCAGTATATGTTTAATAATTTCTATGCGAAAACATTCATTATCTCTTTCAACAACAGGGTATTTCATAGATTTTGCAATGTTAAAAGTCACTTCTTGATCATTAACTCTCATAGTTAATTCTCCTTTTTGAACATCTATCATAGCTTTTCTAGGAGCTAAAAATGGTCTCCCTAAAATGATAGGTATTTCTTTTTCTTCCTCCATATCTAAAACAATGAAATCCACAGGAAAAATAAATTTATCCACTTTTAATAACACATCTTCTATAACTCCCTTATGATTTGTAACTGAACGATCCGCTAACTGTAGAGTTACAGAAGTAGGTGAGACTTCTCCTAATCCTAATCTTTTGAAAATTGATAGAGGCATAAGCTTAATGCTGGCTCCTAAATCACATAAAGCTCTTCCATAAAATTTTTCACCGATAGCACACGGTATAGTGAAACTGCCTGGATCTTTTAATTTTTTAGGATGCTTTTTTTGAATATTTACACTACACTCTTTGCTAAGTGCAACAATTTCATTATCCGTGAACTTCCTTTTCTTGTTCATAATATCATTCATAAATTTCACATAATTGGGCATTTGCTCTAAAGCTTCTACGAAGGGAATGTTTACTGTTAACTTCTTAAGAATTTCTAAAAATTTGGAAAATTGTTTATTCTGTTTGTGTTGCTTCAATCTTTGAGGAAACGGTGGTGGAGGTTTATCCACAGTAATTTTCATTGGTGTAAATGGATACTCTAAATCTAGGTATTCATGATCCTTCTCCTTTTTGGTATCCACTTTCTCTTTTTCAATTTCTCTTTCTTTTTGCACCATTGTTTCCAATTCTTTTCCATTTCATAATTGTATCGCTTTGATTTGTTCTTTTCCCTGATCTTTAGGATTTGGTTCCACAGTACTAGGAAAAGTTCCTAATGTTCGGTTACTAAGCGCAGTACCGATATGCCCTAATTTGTTTTCAATATTCGTACTAGCAGTTCCTTGTTGTAATTGATTTCCTTGAATTTGTAATTGATTTCCTTGTTTCTGCAATTGTTGACTCATATTTAATATCAGCTCTTCCATAGACAACTTTTTCTCCTTAATTTGAGTATTACTGTTAAATCCTAGAGGATTAGAAGGTCTATAGTTAGCATTTCCTTGGTTGGATGAATTTTCTAAAGGGTTCACTGGGTTGTTTGTCTATTGTTGATTTGTAGAAGAATTGTTATTCCAATTAAAATTTGGATGATTCTTCCAACCTGGGTTATAATAGTTTGAATAAGGGTTGTTGGGTCTATTAATAGCATTTAAGGTCTCATATGAAGGTTGAACATCCACAAATTGCCCAGATGAATTCTCTTCCATCATAGGAGGTGTTGGAGAATAATTCATCCTATAATGATCTAATTTCTTTGATATTGTTGCAATTTGTGAAGCTAACATAGATATTGCATCATAATCATGGATACTAGCTACTCTTTTAGGACTTACCCGCTCAAAGGGCCATTGAAAATTGTTTGTAGCCATCTCTTCTATTAATGAATAAGCCTCATCAAAAGATTTTGACATTAAAGAACCACCAGCTGCAGCATCTATAATCGATCGAAGAGATCCTACTAATCCATTATAAAAAGTTTGAATTATCAACCAATCTGGTAATGAATGATGAGGACACTTCCTAAGAATATCTTTAAATCTCTCCCAAGCTTCATTTATTGACTCTCCATTAATCTGACAGAACGATGTTATGTCGTTTCTAAGTTTAGCAGTTTTGGATGGAGGGAAATATTTGGATAGAAATTTCTGTGAAAGTTCTCCGCATGTTCTAATAGATCCCGGTGCTAATGATTTTAACCACCTCTTAGCCTTATCCCTCAATAAAAAATGAGAAAGTCTAAGTCTAACAGCATCGTGTGAGACTCTATCATATTTAAAAGTAGCACACAATTCTAAAAAACTAACGAGGTGTAAGTTTGGATCTTCATTTGGTGTACCTCCAAATTGATTATTTTTTACCATTTGGATAATAGTAGGTTTAAGCTCAAATGAATTAGCAGCTACATCAGGATTTTGGATAGATAATTGAATTTAATCTACTGTAGGATTTGCATAATCCCTTAGGGGTCTAGGTTGGTGTTCATTCTCTATTCCTTGATTGTTCAAGTTGTTTTCTATTGTATTAGAATTTCTAGGTTCTCTTCTTAATTTTCTAATCCTTTTAACAATGCATTTTAATTCTGAATCGTAGGGTATAAGATTTTCAGGTCCAAATTTACGCATACAATTTCAAATCAATACTCAGTAATATAATTAATTAAATATAAAAATAAGTTGCAATTCAAGTAAAATTTTTTTAATAATCCTAATTTATCCATTACTCTGATCACGATTTGACTCACTCACTAAATCACTCAATCACTCCCCGGCAACGGCTCTAAAAACTTGACTGACGACTTTGTATATGCATAAAATACAAGATAAATATAGACGTAATAAATATTCAATAATTGTAAAGTCAGACTAATCAACACAAGTATACGTATCACTTAAGTAATATAGGGCTCTAATGGAGTCCTAGATATCAATCCAACAGGGAGTGGTTGAAATTTCAGACTAAGATTTTAGAAAAGCAATACATTAATCTCAACAACGAAGTTTAATTTGGTTATGTGTCACTAATAGGCAATTGAAATAAATAGATAATTTTAATAACTAATAAATAACTAATGATACTAAGGAGGGTTTAATTGTGATATTCAATATATAAGAAAGCATCCTTCTCCTTGTCAAGAAATTATAGTGAATGGATAAAGTGAATTAGTTAAAATTAGATTGTGCCAAACAGAAGCTTACCAATTCTTTACCCTTTGGTCTAGGCATAAGAACATTGACTAATCCTACGCTTGTTTACTGAATCTGGAGCTAGGCTGGGAGGATACCGAATCTCACTTCAGAGCTCCCACGTTCCCCTCACCTGAGGGCTAACATCTACACTTCAACACCCAAACGATTGGACCGAATTAGAGATTTTAGTCTGTCACTCTAAAATCTCCAATTTTATGCCCGATAATATTATTTCCTTATTTATTTGCACTCAACTTCCAAGGGTTTTGACCTCCCTGAATCTTGGATATAATCTTCACTTTAGTTAAAAAACTCAACATATTTTAACAAATCAATTAGCGAGATTGAAAGTAAATTAAGATCGAAGTGAAAAAATCATCACAATTTCTTTAACATTTTCATGGCTTCACCAATTCAAATGACCATTTCAAAAATCTTGAGATAAAGAGAAAGATAGAGAAAACTACTCAGAACTCATGGGGAAAACACAACAAAACTCGAAATTCATATATAAAATCAAAGTCATACAAACTATAACAAGTAAATAACTTATCTCTAATTTCTCCCCAAGAACACTTCTCGAAGATCCTCTGAATCTCTTCCTTTCTTTACAGCACACAAAATTCCTCTTTGAAGTAGCAAGGAGAAAGAAATCTCTCACTTTCCCTCCACTCTTACAATCTCTCAAAGAATTCCTCACAATTGTTACACTCTATTGGAAATTTTATACACTAATGGAACCTCTCTAACCATCATGCCTCTAGACTCTCCAGTTTTTGGCCAAAATGTTCTTTTAAAGTTATGGATAAGAGTTGCCTAAGCATCCCTCCAAAAATTGGCCTTATCCAAAGCATGAGTGGGCATAACCGTCAATATCGCCGTCGGCAGCCTCGAGGGCACTGTTGAGGCCGCCGACAGGCTTTTAAAGAATTTTGTCCTGTAGTCTCGGTAAAAACTCGCCGTCGGTGGGGTCGAGAACGACGTCGGCTGCCTAGTTAATTCTCCACATTTTGGTACTTTTCATTCCGAATTCGCTCCTTTTTGCATCTTTTTGCTCCAATGACCCTAATTCATCATTCCTGTAACAAAACATCAAAAATACCTTTCTTTAAAGTGCAATATCATTAAAAATAGTATAAAATAGGTATGAAAATCTCAAAATATTTTCTTTAGGTCACTATGTCCCATTGATTTTCAAATATCACTCTTGAAACTGATTCTCATGTTTTGTTTAACACTTTAACGGGCAAGCTCAAGCCCCATTGGAATATTATGATCTTGCTTAAACGAATATATAAAATGGTGACCAACTCTAATCTTGCTATTCAGTATACTTTCATTAAACGTGAAGGTAATATACATACTGATTGGTTAGCTTAACAGAGGCATCATGGTATTGTTATTGGCCACTCTCCTACTCATCCTCTTTACAATCTGATTTACGGTGATGTTTTGGATGCACCCTATATACGAGCTTAGTCTTTCTTTTAGTAGCGTCTGGTTTTAGGTTGCTACTTTGTGTTACACCAAATGGTTTATAAGTTTTGGGGCCTTCATTTTAACATGGGAAAATGTTCTTCTTGTCAGTAACAGTGTTATTTTACATATCATTTTACTCCACCTCTGTCTAGAGGTAAATAGGCTTACTCTGGATGGTTATTTTACCTGTATGGGCAACGGGGTTTCCTGGTGTTGAC
>NEWO01000139.1:1058089-1069003 GCA_003013225.1 Phalaenopsis aphrodite
CCTAAGCATCCCTCTAAAAATCTTCCACATTCAATGCACCTTTTGAAATAACCACCACCGATCTCGTTGTCGGCAGCCTCGAAGGTGTCGTCGGCGGGCCTTCTAAAATATTTGGTTGGAGTCTCAGGAAAATCTCTCCGTCGGTGTCGTTGGGCTCGCCGTTGGCGCCCTAGTTCATTTCTTCATACTTCGGTCCTTTTTGCTCCAAATTCGCTCCTTTTTGCATCTTTTGGCTCCAATGACCATAATTCATTATACATGCAACAAAACATCAAAAATACCCTTCATTAAAGTGCAATATCATCAAAAATAGTATAAAATAGGTATGAAAATCTCAACGTATTTTCCTTTGGTCGCTCCACCACCAGTGTGCCTTTGTCATCACGTTCGACGAAAAGGCCCAAATTGAAGCACAATAATTCAAGATCAACCCAATAAGGGTATTGATACACCTAAAATATATAGTGTTTTTAGACACATTTTTATACTTATATTTGAGATATTGTGCTTTAATAGAAGGTATTTTTGTGTTTTCTTGCAGATACAAGTAAAAATGGAAAAAATGCTTAAACGAGTCAAAAAAGATCAAATTTGGAGCAAAAAGGTGAAAAATTATGCAAAAGAGTTTTGGCGCCTATGCGCCATATCTAACGCTTAAGAGCTGGTTAAACAGAGAAGATCACGCTTGAGCATCGAGATTGCGCGCTTAAGCACCAGTGGCAGTTACTAGATGAGTAAAGTTAGCTTTCACGAATTTCAAAGAGGTTTTTGAGGCACCCATTTGCTTAATAGGTTGTTGTAACCACCATCGACCAAAATTATCATGAAAGGATGAGTCTCTTGGGCAAATACATTGAATCAAGACAAATTTTGAAGAGATCCCAAGGTACCTCTTGGAGAACTATAAAAGAAAGAAGAAAGGACTTAGAAAAGAGTTCTGAAAATATTGGAAAGCTTTGAAAGTTCTTCTCTTGGGAGTTAGTTCGGAGAGATTTTTAGGAACCACTTTTTATTTACTTTATCCTTTTTGTTATTTTATTTTGAGTGATTGTAAAAGAGAAGAGATTAAAAAGAACTTCAAGAGTTTGGTGGAGGACATGAGATAAGTTTTTATCTTTTTATTTTAGACTACTTTTGGTTTTAATCGAGATTTGTTGTTGGTTGGACAATGATTTCTTCTTTTAAACTAAAGTGTGGTTTTGTTTTATCCATGAATTATGAGTATTTTTCTTTAGTTTTCTTCTTAAAAAGATAAGAAATTAAGTTTTGGATGGAAGTTGTGGAGAGTATTGATCTTTAATGTTGGAAGAAGTTGTGATGATTTAAATCCATGCACTTCATTTACTTCTTGAATTAGCCGATCCATTTGTTAAAATTTGTTGTGAGAAAATGTAAGAACTAGGCTGGTATTGTCTTAGTCAACAATTGGAAAGAATCAAATGAGGTGTATGAATGAGAATGTAGTTCATATGATTGAGTGCAAATAAATATGGAAATATTCATTGATGGGTGTAGAGTTGAGGACTTTAAAGTGACAGGTTAAAGCCCTCAACTTGGTTTATTGTTTTAAGTTATGATATGAGAATGTTAGCCCCCAGGTGGTGGGAATCGAAGGAACTCTAGAGTGAGAGCTAGTATATTCCCTGCCTAGCCGGTCTTCAGAACTATTCAAACTTTAATTTAGCCAATGTTCGTTATAGCATCTATAGTAAGGGTAAAGAATATTATTGCTCCTATTTGGCACAACACAATTTGCTTACTTCCACAATAGAATTCCTATACTTATTGCTGATTCATGATAAGAAGAAAGATATTTTCATATTAAGTAATTTTCTTCTACAAAAACTTTAGTTATCTTTTTAAGTTGTTTCTGTTTCGTTAAAATATCAAAAATACAAAAAATATTTAAACTTTAAATTCCTGTAAAAATCATTTTTAGTTTAAGTAATTATCTTTTTAAAAATAGGAAAACTTTCTTAAAAGTGCATACTGCATAATCTTCCTTATGGGTTTGATATTCATGTCTTAATCAAAAAGTCATTTATTACTTGATAACGATACTTATACTTGCGTAGTATCCCAATATAAATATATATAAATTAAAAGTTAAGTTCTTATTTTTCTTCAGGATCATATTTTTGGTTTTATTGCAAAATAAGAAAATATAAGCGAAAATTATCATTAGAACTATTGCTATACTGTGAATAAGAATTAGGTATTCATGGGTATCAAGTTTTTTGCGGCGTTGCTGAGGAAGAAAACTAAGTAAATTTCTATTTTTAGAAAGTCTTATTTAAACTTTAAATATTGTATCTTTTTTTATATGTTTTATTTTATTTTATTTTATGTTAGTATATGCGTAGTTCAGGTTTTGAAGGACTAATGCCCTACAATTCTGAGTTAGAAAGAACTATTAGAAAAATCAGAATAACCAAAAAAATTAAAAATCTTGAAAAGTCTAAAAAAATTACAGAAATGGCAAACCAAAATATTCAAAATGCTGAAATTCGTCAAGAGTTTAGACCATTAAGAGGTTTTGGCAACCCTACTGTAAATGAACTTCATTGTAGTATTCAAAAACCTATTGTAGTGGCTAATTCATTTTATCTTAAACCTGTTATTATCCAAATGGTTTCAAATAATCAGTTTGGGGGATCATCAACTGAAGATCCAAATTTACATCTTACTAATTTTCTAGAATTGTGTGCTACATTTAAATATGATGGTGTTTCGGATGATGCCATAAGACTTAGGTTATTTCCTTTCTCATTGAGGGATAAAGCTAAGATGTGGTTGAATTTTTCAGCACTTGGATCTATCAGAACTTGGAGTAATTTTGCACAAAAATTCCTTGCTAAATATTTTCCACTATCAAAAGCTGTGAAGCTTAGAAGTGATATTATATCTTTTAATCAGTTTGAAGGGAAATCTATTTATGAAGCATGGGAACAATTTAAGTAACTCTTAAGAAAGTATCAACACCATGCTATACCAGATTGGTTAATAATTCAAACCTTTTATAATGGATTAATTGGTTCTCTTAGATCTATTATCGATGCCGCTGCTGGTGGTTCATTGATGTCAAAACCATTTTATGACGCTTATGCTTTAATTGAAGAGGTGGCTACCAATAATTTTTAATGGCCTTCTGATAGGGTGAATCCAAAGAAAGTAGCCAACATTCATGAAACTGATGCATTTACCATGTTAGCAAATTAAGTTGCTGCAATTTCAATGAAGTTAGACTAATTTGGAATGAATTTTTCTCAACCAATTTCCATGATTGAAGAGAATTCTTTAGGCCAAATAGTATTTTCTCAAACATCATTAGAGACTTTGAATGCCATAAATAATAAGTAAAAACACTTATATTCCAATTATTATAACCTAGGTTGGAAGAACCATCCCAACTTTCTTTGGAACAACAATTTGGGTGGTAATAATCAGCAATGGGGGAACAACCAAGTAAACTCATTGGGAAACTGGAATAACCAAGGGAATAATAAGTATATATCTACTTATCCTCCAGGTTTCAAAAGTAATACACAGTTTAAGAATAAGAAGTTGTCTATAGAAGAAGTGGTGTTACAAATGGGTAATCTGTTATAAAGTCAAGGAGCTACAATTAGAAATATTGAGAATCAACTAGTTCATTAAGTAATAGATCCTAAGGAACACTTCCTAGTAATACCGAATCAAATCCAAAGGACCAGAATAAAGAGAAATTTAAAGCCGTACAACTTAAAGGCGGAAGAGATTTGGAAGGTAGGGTTCAAAAAGAGATTGAAGTAGGGAGAGAAGAAATATAAGAATCAAAAGAGGATGCTCCAAAAGATTCTGAAAGACCTATTTCTCTGTCGAAAATTGATTTTGAAAAACCACCACCTCCATTTGCTCAGAGACTTCGACAACAGAAGTTGGATAAGCAATTTTTAAATATTCTGAAAATATTTAAGAAGCTTACAATCAATATTCCACTTGCTGAAGCCTTAGAACAAATGCCAAGCTATATAAACTTTATGAAGGATATTCTCAACAGAAAAAGGAAGTTTGAAGATAATAAGACTGTTGCACTTAGTGAGGAGTGCAGTGTTATAATTTAGAAGAAACTTCTTGAAAAGTTTAAAGATCTTGGTAGCTTTACAATTTGATTTGCGATAGGAGACAGATTTTATGGGAAAGCTTTATGTGATTTAGGTTCAAGCATTAACCTTATGCCTTTATCAATATTTAAATGATTAGGATTAGAAGAAATAACCTCTACTACTATAACTTTACAGTTAGCAGATCGTTTAATAACCTATCCTAAAGGATTTATAGATGATGTCCTAGTGAAAGTGGATCAATTTATTTTTCCTATTGATTTCATTGTGCTAGATATGGAGGAAGATAAAGAGATACCTATCATTTTGGGAAGACCTTTCCTAGCCACAAGAAGAGCAATGATAGATGTGCAGAAAGGGGAATTAATAATGCACATCAATGATCAAACTGTTACTTTTAGCATTTCAAAATTAGTGAAGTACCCTGCAAAAGGTAAAGATGTTGAATGCTATAGAATGGATGTTATAAGATATCTGAACGAATGCCATTTCAAGGCTACTTATGAAGAAAAATCAGAAGAAAAAGAATTTGAACACGAGAAAGTAGAGGAATTAGATCAATGTTTAAACCTTCTTAAGGAAGATTCAAGTTATGTTTAAGAAAGTTTTGAAATTTTGGACACTATAGAAAAAGATAAATCATTTTGTCCATCTATTGAAAACCCTCCAGAACATAAGTTGAAATTACTTCCTGAACATTTAAAATATGCCTTTTTAGGAGATTCCTCTACTTTACCTGTCATAATTTTCTTGAAGCTAACAAAAGAAGAAGAAGAAAAACTGATGAAAATTTTGAAAAATTTTAACAAAGCCTTCGGATGGACAATTGCTGATATTAAAGGAATTAGTCCTTCAATTTATATGCATAGAATTAGTCTAAAAGAAAACTGTAAGCACCCAGGGCTGATCCATAAAGGATATTAAATCCTTTTATGGAAGAGGTTGCTAAGAAAGAAATTTTAAAGTGGTTTGATGCTAGAATTATCTACCCTATTTCAGATAGTGCATGGGTTAGTCCAATTCACTGTGTTCCTAAGAAAGGAGGATTAATTATAACTATGAATGAGCATAATTAGTTAATACCTACTAGACAAGTTACAGGGTGGTAAATATGCCTTAATTATAAAAATTAAATCTTACCACTAGGAAAAATCATTTTCTACTACCCTTTCTAGATCAAATGCTGGATAGACTAGCTGGGCATAAATACTTTTGTTTTTTGGATGGATATACCTGTTATCACCAAATTCAAATATCTCTTGAGGATCAAGAGAAAATAACAGTTATCTAAAGTTCTTAAGCACTGCGAAGAAACAAATTTAGTCCTTAACTGGGAAAAATGTCATTTTATGGTAGCAGGAAGAATTATATTAGGTCAGCAAATATCAAAAAATGGTATGGAAGTACATCCTGCTAAAATTCAAGTGCTCGCTAATTTTTTTTATCCAACAAATGTAAGGGAAATTAGGAGTTTTTTAGGACAAGAATATGATAAAATTTTCAAAGTTATGTACTATGCTAGTAAAACTTTTAATGAAACTCAAATTAATTATACAACAACTGAAAAAGAGTTATTAGCAATAATATATGCCTTTAATAAATTTAGATCATTTTCGATTAGAACTCATTCTATAGTGCATACAGGTCTTTATGCTTTTAAGTACTTAATGAAAAAGAAGGATACTAAACTGAGACTTATAAGATAAATTCTTCTTTTATAAGAATTTGATTTTGAAATAGTAGATCAGAAGGGAACTAAAAATCAAATTGTTGATCATTTGTCCAAGCTTGAATTAGAAAAACCAATCTATTTTGAAAAAGAAATTAATGAACATTTTCCAGATGTAAAATTGTTCACTATAAATGATTGGCGTGTTTTGTGGTATGCCAACATTATGAACTATATTGTTAGTGATCTTAAACCCTATGGAATGACATACCAACAAATGAGAAAATTTATTTTTGAAGCTAAGACTTATTTTTGGGATGATCCATATTTATATAAATAAGGAAAGGATTTGATCATTCAAAATTGTGTACCATTAGAAGATACTTATGAAACTATCCAAAAATGTCATAATTCTAATTTTGGGGGACATTTTGGTGTTGATAAAACAACAAACAAAATTCTACAATCTGGATTTTATTGGCCTACAGTTTTTAGAGATGTTAATACTTATATCAAAACTTGTGATAGATGTTAAAGAGTAGGCAATATTTCTAGAAAAAATGAGATGCCCCTCAATTATATGATAGAAGTTGAAATATTTGATGTTTGGGGATTAGATTTCATGGGAGCATTTATAACATATTTTGGAAATTTATATATTCTATTAGCAGTGGACTATGTATCCAAATGGATAAAAGATGTATCTTTGCCTCGATGTGATGCTCAAAGTGTTCCAAAATTTCTTAAAATGAACATATTTTGTAGATTTGGGATGTCGAGAGTTATCATTACTGATGGTGGAAGTCATTTCAGAAATGTCATTATGGAGAGATTATTAAAGAAATATCATATAAATCATAAGAGTACTACTGTTTATCATCCTCAGACAAGTGGTTTGGCTTAATTATCCACTCGGGAAATTAAAAGAATTATGGAAAAATGTGTGAATCCAACAAAAATAGATTGGTCACTCAAACTTGACTATGTTTTGTGGGCTTATAGAACTGCATATAGAACTCCTATAGGAATGTCCCCATATAAGCTAATATTTGGGAAAACTTGCCACTTACTAGTTGAACTTGAGCATAAAGCATATTGGGCTATTAAAGAGTTCAATTATAATTTAAAAGGTGCTGGTGAGAAAACATTATTACAGTTAAATGAGCTTGAAGAGATACAGAATAAATCTTATGAGCGTGTTAAGATTTATAAAGAAAATATGAAAATGTTGCATGCTCAAAAGATTCTTACTAAAAATTTTCAGTAAGGGCAACAAGTTTTGCTATATATTGAAAGTTTAAGATTATTTTCAGGCAAACTTAAGTCGAGGTGGATGGGCCCGTTTGTTGTGATAAAAGTTTATCCTTGTGGAGCTGTGAATATTAAAGATCCTAATTCTGAAAAAAATTTTAAGGTGAATGGACATAGAATGAAACTTTATTATATAGGGGATAAGCATAAACATAATGATGGAATGATGTTGGGTCAACCAGAATGAGCACTGGTTACGTCATGCTGATGATGTAAAACCAAGCGCTTTGTGAGTAGTTATCAATGTGTCTTTGCTTTGATTGTTTTTTTGAGTCTGATTAAGAAATTTGGCGTAGTATTTTTTGAGTTTATTATGTGCTAGTAATGATTTTTAGACTTTATTTAGTGACCTGGACATGTTAGAATAAGAATTTGGACGTTAAGTTGACTGGTGCAAAAATGTGCACTGGCGCTGCTTAAGCACCAGATCCGGCGCTTAAGCGCGGTAATTTAATCACATCTACAAATTTTGATTTCTAGAAGGTGTAACTGAAATTTAGTTGGAATAAACATGTATTGGCAGTTTATAATCATTTCTAGAAGTTATGAGGGGGAATTAGGCCTATAAATAAAAGGGGGGGTTTGTGAAAGAATTTCACCCTGGATTAATTTTAGCCCTAAAAGTCTAAGAAAGAGAGAGATATAGAGAAAATGTCTTCATGGGAGATGGATTTGAAGAAGAAGGAAGAAGCAATGAGGAAGAAGTTCATTAGTCAAAGTGCACGGGAGATGTATAACGGTTTCTTACCCGTAGTATTGAAGGAATATCGGAGAAGATCAACAAGATAGAGAATACTATATCTGTATTAGAGACTAAGGTACTTGAATTGCATGCTCATATAGAATATATTGGGTGGCAACTTAAGATGCAATTCAGCCATACCAGTTATGTAGAGAAAGCAGATAAGGCGATGTTCCTTAAGCAAAAGTGGATCGAAGATGATAGTATTAGATCTCGTCACCGCCATCCATTTTATCAACTCTATATTCCTGGAGAGACTACTGAGAGACAAGAATTCGTTCCTTCTAATGAAGAGTGGCATTAAGTTAAGTGTTAGGAATTATGTGTTTGGAGTCATGTTTTTAAGTGTGTTAGTGTTTATGTCTTGTGTTTAGTGTTTGTGTCACTTATGTGTGTAATTGTAAATGTGTGTTGAGGGTTTTGTACTTAGGAAAATTTTCTCATCCAAGACTATTTTGAGAGAAAACTAATTGTTAAATGTGTTTGTACTTGTTTGTGAATTAATATAAGTTTTATTTGTGAAAATTTTTGTTATTTTTAGCCTCAAATTGAATTAATTATTATGGAGAATTTTGAGAGAGAAAGAAGTTATATGAAGAAAAAGTAGTCCTTTAAGTGCTATAAGACCATTTAGGTGTGGTTTACATAGGCTAATAGTGCATTTTACTTAGGATTAAAAATTTCAAAAACTGTGCACTAGCGCCTGAGCGCCACATCTCGCACTTAAGCGCGAGCCAACTCGAGAGGCAAGCGCCTAAGCACCACTTAACCGTGCTTTAGTGCCGATTCACGAAAACCAGTTCGCAAATTGTTAAAAGTGAATTTTAGGTCCAAAAAAGAAATTTTTAACACCTCCTATCATCTTCCCCAACTCAGGTTTGCGATTTTAAGGGCTATTGCAAGTGAAATTTGAAGATTTCTTGGTGGAATCGAGTGAGATTTGCTAGATCCAAGTTCCTTGGGGTAAGAGCTTTACCTCTATGCAAAAATTTTGGATTTTCACCATATATTTTAAGCACGTTTGGAAGATTTCAAAAATTTACTATTCATGGTGAAAAGTGAAGAATCTATGAAAATTGCTTCAGAAGTTTAGTTAGTGCATTTAGAAGTTTAGATTAGTGATTTAAACTTGATTTTTAAAGTTATTTTTGGAATTTATCAAATTTGTAGAATGGCACCAAGAATGAAAAGCAGCAGAGGAAAGAACCCATTTGATTTCGAGCCAATTTGTCAGTTCAAAAGCTCAGGATCGATATAGTGACGCTCTACAGTCATGAAAATTGATTTATGAGTGATGTTTCAAGAGTTCAGGTGGATAAGTTGAAGACCTAATAGTCCGTAGACATTGGGAATAGTTC
This sequence comes from Phalaenopsis aphrodite, assembly GCA_003013225.1. Taxonomy (NCBI): domain Eukaryota; kingdom Viridiplantae; phylum Streptophyta; class Magnoliopsida; order Asparagales; family Orchidaceae; genus Phalaenopsis; species Phalaenopsis aphrodite. The sequence continues at coordinate 1,067,273 of NEWO01000139.1, forward strand.
TGTTGTTTCTCTGCTGTTGCTGTAATCTATATTGTGAGGGAGTTTAATGCAAATCTCCCAGAGGCTGAGGAAAATTGAGTTATGGTTCGAGGGAAGTTGGTACCTTTTATTTCAGAGATAGTCAACTTGTTTTACCATTTATCACTGGAAACTTTGTGTTTTTATGTGAATTATAGTCCTACGGAAGCAGAGTTAGACGAGAGTATTTCATACTTGACTTTTGGGAGAGGAATTTTGAAGATTACCAATGAGAGGAGAGTAAATTTCCCAACTTCAAAGTAATGTGCACCTTCAAAGGTCTGGCACTATTTCATTTCTACTCGTCTGCTTCTGACCAATCATCTCAGTGAAGTGACCAGAGAGAGAGCAACATTGAATTATTGTATTCAGGAGGGAAAGCCCATCAACATAGGGGCTTTGATCTATCACACTACCATCAGTTCAGTTGTTGTTGCTGCTACTGTAGGTATGGGATTTGCTTCCTTGATATTTTCCTTATGCGAGCAGGCTGGAGTGAAGTATGGCAGTTGGGAGGAAGTTCTGCTACCTTTAAAGCCCATTACGAAGGTGAATGTGAAGACTTAATCTGAGCATTCAATTTTTAGCTGGAGAGAAGGATTTTCCAGGAGCTATGGATTAGAGACGTCTTCTACATCTACCTCTGCTGCATCTTGATCTAGACCATCTACTTCACATTCTTCTACATCTAGAGGTGATTCTACTAAGACTCAGGATGAGTTATTGCAAAAGATGATGGATAATATCAATTTCATCGCTGATAAGGTACAAAATTTAGAGCGTTTTGCAGATCACACCAAAATTTATAATAGAAGGAAGAGTGATTATGAAGAGAAATTCCACTCATATTTACATCTAGAGGTGATTCATCCAGAAGTGCAATTTTCTCCATATCCTCGATATCCTGATTATGAACCTGGAGAAAAATGATACAGCAGTGATTCTGAGGATGAAGAGTAGAGCTGAGAGATTCATTTTATGATTGTAATATAGGATGAAAGATGTGGCCTGAGCTTGCTACTTTTGCATCTGTTTGTTGTTTTGGACTATGTTTTATGTTGTTTTTTTGAATTTTAATGTTCTATTGTTGTTGTGCTTGTTGTGTTAGATAGTATTTCATTTTTAAAATTTTAGGGTAATAATTGTTGTTTTGTGTTTAGTACTGTGATTTAGTTAGTTTAGAACTTAACTTGATTTCATATCTGTTATAAAGTAGAAAATCTTGCTAGCTTGGATCTTAAACTTGAAATTCTGAAACTGCTACCCTGTACTTTTCTTTTATCATGTTAGTGTGATGTTTGCTTCTATACCCACTATTTAGAAGTCTATTTGAATCTCTACATGTTAAATTAAAATGAAAATATAGAAAATTAGATCAAAAATTAACTTAACTCATGTCTTTAGTTTTATACTTGTATAATTAGGGTTTAAAATTCCTGTTAGCATGTTATTTTTAAATTTTCATTCCTGCTTATATATTTCTAAGGCTAACTCTTTAATGTGTTAAATATTCAAGTTTGTGGGGATGAAAAATATTTTCAAAACTGGAATTTTATTTGTTCTCAAATGAACTACAAGTGAATTTAATTTTAAATGAAAAATTGATTATGTATATGAAGTTATATTTGGGAAGTAAAATTTGATTTTAGAAATGAGTAGGAAAATTTAGGTAAAATTTGAAGTAAAGGTGAAAAACTTTAAATTAAATATTTT
>NEWO01000139.1:1069663-1095286 GCA_003013225.1 Phalaenopsis aphrodite
GGGGGATTTTGATACACCTAAAATATATAGTGTTTTTAGACATATTTTTATACCTATTTATGAGATATTGCGCTTTAATGGAAGGTATTTTTGTGATTTCCTTGTAGATACAAGAAAATATAGAAAAATTCTTAAAGGAGTGAAATCAAATTTGGAGCAAAAATGTGAAAAATTGTGCAAAAGAGTTTTGGCGCCTAAGCGTCAGATCCATCGCCTAAGCACCAGTTAAACAGAGAAGGCTGCGCCTAAGCATCGAGACCCCACGCTTAAGCGCCAGTGGCAGTTACTAGACAAGTAAAATCAGTTTTCACAAATTTTGAAGAGGTTTTTGAGGCACCTGTTGGCTTAAAAGGTGGTTGTAACCACCATAGAAAACAATTATCATGAAAGGATGCATCTCTTGGGCAAATACATCAAATTAAGATACATTTTGAAGAGATCCCAAGGCACCTCTTGGAAAACTATAAAAGAAAGAAGAGAGGTCTTAGAAAAGAGTTCTGAAAAATATTGGCAAGTTTTGAAATTTCTTCTCTTGGGAGGTAGTTCAGAGAGATTTTTAGGAACCACTTTTAATTTACTTTATCATTTTTGTTATTTTGTTTTGAGTGATTGTAAAAGAGGAGAGATTCAAAAGAACTTCAAGAGTTTGGTGGAGGACTTGAAATAAGTTTTTATCTGTTTTTTAGACTACTTTTGGTTTTAATCAAGTTCTATTGTTGGTTTAACAATGATTTCTTCTTTTAAACTAAAGTGTGGTTTTGTTTTCTCCATATATTCTGAGTAGTTTTCTTTATTTTTCTTCTTAAAACGATAAGTAATTAAGTTTTGGATGGAATTTGTGGAGAGTATTGATCTTTAATGTTGGAAGAAGTTGTGATGATTTAAATCCATGCACTTCATTTACTTCTTGATTTGGCTGATCCATATGTTAAAATTTGTTGTGAGAACATGTAAGAACAGGGCTGGTATTATCTCAGTCAACAATTGGAAAGATTCACATGAGGTTGTATGGAGAATGTAGTTCATATGATTGAGTGCAAATAAATAAGGAAATATTCATTTGATAGTTGTAGAGTTTAAGGACTTTAAAGTGACAGGTTAAAACCCCCAACTTTATTTTTTGTTTTAGTTTCTGATACTAGAATATTAGCCTCGAGGTGGAGGGAATCGAGGGAACTCTAAAGTGAGAGTTAGTATCTTCCATGCCTGGCCGATCTTCAAAACTATTTAAACTTTAAATTAGCTAATGTTCTTTATAGCATCTCTAGTAAAGGTAAAGAATATTATTACTCCTATTTGACACAACACAATTTGCATACTTTCATAGCAGAATTCCTATAATTATTATTGATTCATGATAAGAAGAAAGATATTTTCATATTAAATACTTTTCTTCTAAAAAAACTTTAGTTATCTTTTTAAGTTGTTATTATTTTGTTAAAATATCAAAAATACCAAAAATCTTTAAATTTTAAATTCCTACAAAAATCATTTTTAGTTTAAGTAATTATCTTTTTAAAAATAGAAAAACTATCTAAAAGTACATATTGCATAATCTTTCGTGGGGGTTCGATATTCAAGTCTTAATTAAAAAGTCCTATATTATTTGATAACGATACGTATATTTGTGTAGTATCCAAATATAAATATATATAAATTAAAAAGTTAAATTCTTATTTTTCTTCAGAATCAAGTTTTTAGTTTTGTTGCAAAATAAGGAAGCATAAGTGAAAAATAATATAAGAACTATTGTTATACAGTGCATAAGTTTTAGGTATTCACGGGTATCAGGTATTATTTTGTCCAATTCTATGAATGGGTCAACCAAAAAGGTATCCTTTCCAAAACTGTATCTCTGGAAATCCACAAGTTAGCTTAAAAGAAACTGTAGCCAATCACGCCACAAAATGGTCCCAAAATTGTAACCCGACAAAGCCTCAAAAGTAGCTTCAAAACTGTGTTTAAAATAATCCATGATATCCAATGATACGAATTTGAGAAAGCCGGTTTGAATCTCTAAATATTGCAAAAATGCACATTTAAGTCTTTCGAAAATCACAACTCAAATAAGTCACAAACAACTCGAAGAATCTCCAAAAGGCTTAAAACCGCAGATACAAGGAACAACAAAACTTCTAAAATCACAATAAAGCGACACTAAAATCCTCATTCAAAACACTACTCAAACCGGTTCAAACAAAGCCAAATAAACTACCAACTCGCATAAAGCAATCGACACAATTTCAAATTTTACCTAAAACCAACTCGTCAAAGTTTCAGAATTTTTGCACATAAAACTATCAACCTTCAGACTTTCCAAAAAGTAAACTCCTCTAAGTTTCAGAATTCTCGGACAAGTATCACATGTGAACCTTTTCCAAAACTCAAGGCGACACCTCCAATTTCCAACAATTATGTGTGTTTCGTAACATGAAATGGCAAGAGAACAAATTTCCAAGTAAGCTTATAACCTCCTTGCTCCAATCTTCAAGTTCACACTTCTAAATTCCCATGGATTGAAAACCCAAAAGAAATTTCAAGCTCTTAATTTCTTCCAATAATTACTAACGCCATTAGTCAAAATTATCTCCCAAAGTGCTCGAGCAACAATTTATATAAAGAGATATCCAAATGGGCTCGAATGGCATGTGTGTAAAATTGAAGTTTGGGTGTTAAATATGTTAATATATAATCATTTCATGGTTTATGCAAAACTCATGAAAATCAAAGTTTAGGTTACATAATCACCATGTCCATAAGCACGAAATGTAATCATACGAATAATTTGCTTTGCTATTCTTTAGATTCCATAAGCCATAAATTAATCCATGAATTAGATTTACATATTACCACTGCTACAGTAAACAAAACATCAATCTCAAATTCAGCAGGTGTACCAAATAGAAGCAATAAGAAACAAATCCAAATATGATAAAAGAAAGCGTCGGGATGTGTCTCGTGTATGGCAGTGAGAGGAGCACACCCCAAACCAACAAATGTCCCCTCCACCGAATCTTTCAACGAAGAAAACACACAATTATTGTCATTCCCACAAAATTTATTATCAAGCTACTTTACTTTTTTGCATGTTACGAGAGACTTTAGGTAGGGAAGCTGCCCAAAAGGTGGAAGAGATTCACGCGCTGAGCACCACTCAGACGGATGTGCTCTAGATTGGAGATCAATTCTACATTGTAAATCCACTTTGCACATCTTACACCCTCGTATGAAAATTTGGAGAAACTATTTAGATTTACGTATGCTTTAAAATTTTTGGGCAAATTTGAATCTAACTCAGAATTGACAAAGCTCTGTAGGTTTCCGACTCCCACGCCTAAGCTCCATTCATCAACAATATTTCCCTAGTTCAAGAATAAACATGTGAGTTTTCTCCTCTCATGTAATTTTGTTGTGCGAGCCTTTCTATCATCCCTCTCATTTTCCAGAAAATGTATTTTAATTTGCGCAACTCGCTCATATGTTCCAACTCACCATTTCTGTAACCATTCTCACTCTTACCATTAAACTAATTTAGTTCTTTAAGTGACCTTAATTTCCCAACTCCAGGTGCAATAGAAAATACATTCAAGGCAATTTCAACTGACGTAGATTAGAGAGATTACTCACCTTGCCAGGCAAGAAATCATTAGAGCGACATTGGATAAACACATCTTCATAGATTATGAACCGTAAATAATAAAGACTACTCAGAGATCTTGGCTTGAGAGGTGTAAATGGACATGAAGAAAATAAGGGATTGTAAAAAAAATTCTATGGGGATTGATTAGCTTCAATGCATGGGAGCATTAAGGAGGCACAAAAGATCAAAACTAAATTTCACAGTGAACTCCCATATAAGTAACAAAGCAAGAGACTCGAGCAATGAAGCAAGGAGATAATACTTCAATAGCCAAACAAGCAACAAGTAAAAGTATCAAGTGAACCAAGAAGGAAGGTAAGGAAACCCAGCCAAAAATATCGAGCAAACAAGCAGCACGAGCAAAACAAAAATCCAATATCACCTCCCCTTTTTTCAAAAGTTTTGGCTAGGCTTAAACCTCCCCCCAAATGGGGTTTTTAAAGAAAAAAAGGGGAGAAATAAGCTTACCTTAACTTACCTGGGGTTAGCCGAAGGTGAAGATGATAGGAAAGCTTGGTAGTGCAGCAGAGGAGGTAGTGATAGGGAGCAGGCTAGGTCGGCGACAGCATCGGCTAGGCCGACGACGAGACAAGAGAGAGTCAGGGCTCATGATGGGAAGGCTTGTGTGCCACAGGGAAGAACAGGGAGTCACATCCAGAGATAGCTCATGATAGAGTAAAATAGGGCAGCAACAAGTTTTGACAATGAGAAGGGGCAAGCAGACCTAGTGAAGGCTTAGGGATTTAGGATTCAATAAAAATAAATGAATTTTTCCTTTTCTCCATTTTTTTATAATATATAATATTTAAAACTTTCCAATTAATGTGTGCATGAAACCACATCAAAATGGGTGTCCTCCCTAGGTAATTTTGATGCTTTAGATGTGTCGGCGCAGTCCGTTTCGTCATCCGAGATAGTTCGGACATCCTTGGCGACGATCGAGTCAAAAACATGTTAAATTCAAATTTCATCAAAATTTTGGTTCAATCTCAATTGATTGATCAAGATGTTCTACATGGTTCATAGAGATTTTGAAAAAGATTTGGAGTGATTTTGAATTGATTTGGGAGTTCAATTTGGTGGTATTTGGACATCTGGTCAAATTTGGAGATGTTGAGTTAAGCTTGGCTTTGGATTAGGCTAGAGTTTAGCTATGGTCCAATTTATGGATAAATTTAATTTAGGGGGGTGTTTTGAAGAGTTCTAAACATTAATTGGGTGTCAATTTTGGGATTTGATCATTCAATTTGGTGACATTTGGAGAATGGCTAAATTGGGGCAAAATTTGGGGGTTTTGAATTTAGGTTGAAATTGGGCTCAAATTTAAGGATAATTGGGTTCATATTTGGTATGTATTGAGTTTCTTAAAGAAGAATTTGAGTTTAAAATTGAAATTGGGGGATATTGGGATCAGATTGATGGACATTTGAGATGAATTGAGGTAATTGGGCCTTTAAGGGAAATTTGGGGCTTTTGGTCAAAAAAGGTCAAATTGGTTAAATTGGGTTTAATTGAAGGGTGCAAATAAGTTTTAGAGACATTTGAAATGAATTTGATGGGTTTGGGAAAGTTTGGGCACCAAGGGAATTTTTGTAATTTTGGCAAATTTGGGGGGGATTTTAGTAATTTAGGAAATTTTTTGATGTCTTGGGCAATTTGGGTAGTTTGAAATGCTTTTAAACGTTTTTTGGACAAATTTATGAATTTTGAGTGAAATTGAGAATTTTGGTTAAATTTAGGGTTTGGGCTGTTTAGGTAAATTGGGTAGGTTTGGGGGGCCAAAATGCTAAGTTGGATATTTTGGTGAAATTGATGTGTCAACCACCCTATTTCAGCTATGGACCAATGGAATCCCCATTTGGGTCTTCTATGTACTGGTCTTAGCTAAACCCAAGCCTAGGACTAATGGGTCTAGGGGACCATCTACATGAGTCTCCCAAAGAAATAAGGGATCAAAGTCAAAAAATTTTGGGTTTAGGGTTGTGAGTGAAAGTGAGTGCAAGTGAGTGAACTAGCTCCAGAACAACACCCACGGTTAACCTAAAGGCCAAACTTTCCTATAGGGATTCACCTTGAGCTCCTCCATATTGACCCCATTTACAAAGTGCTAGAGGTTAGGACCAATATGTGGAACTTCAAGTTAAGCAAAGAATGATTTAGAGTTTTTAATGGTGAGGGTTCATTTTCTAGTCCTCTAGAAATAGTCCACAGAAAAATCCTATAGTTAGACCTTAGGTTACTAAAGAGGAAAGAGTTGTGGAGAAGAGTTAGGTTTTTCTTCTAGAGTTGTAAAAAGAGAGGGAAGGTGAGAGATTTCTTCTTCATTACATTTTTAAGAGATAATTTAGTGTGATTGGAAAGAGAGAAAGTATTTACAGGGAACTTCAAGGGATTTCCCGAGAAAGAGTGTGAGATAAGTTGTGTTCTTTCCTTTCTTTGTTTTTTAAACTTGTTTATATATATAAAATCTATGTTTTGTGGTATCTTTCTCATGAATTTTGAGTAGTCTTGCTTATCCTTCTCCTACAATGAGATATGATTTTGAGAAGGATTAATTTTGCTATGAAAGGTATTAAGTGTCAATAAATTGTGATGACTCAAACTCTGATTTTCATTTACTTTTCGATCTGGTAAATTGACATGTTAAATTTTGTTGAGAAACAAAAGATCTGAAAGGGCTATGCTTTCTACAACTAGGTAAGAGTCACATTCAATTTCATGGGTGAGAATGTAGTCCATGGGGTTGAGGGCAAATAAATAAGGAAATTTATTTTGATTGGCACATACTTGGAGATTTTAGGGTGATAGACTAAAATCCTCAATTTAGTCAAGTTGCATGGAAACTTAAGCAAGATTGTTATCCCTCAGGAGAGGAAGAAGTGAGAGGTCTGGAGTGGCAACTAGTATCCTCTCAACCTAACCACAGATTTAGGGACCAAACTCTAGATTAGTCAATATTCTTTATGCACTCTCAGAATATAAAGAATAGGATTGCTCCTACTTATGCTGCTCCTCTACAGCTGTTGTACTCCTCATATTCTTTTCTGTTAGTTATTTTGGGGGTTTATACCTATAATTTTGGTATACTTTATTTTTGCTTTGTAGGAAAGGGTTCCTCAATAGGTTGATCCTTTTTCATAGGTTTTTCTTGTATTATATTTTTTGCATGAACCTTGGTTATCTCCTTGAATTGTAATCTCAAGTTTTATTTGAACATGTAGGGAGCCTACTTATATATATATATATATATATATATATATATATATATAAAGGATTTTAATTACTTCACAATCCATAAACTCATTGTAAAGAGGAATGATGCTTTCTTAAATTTAAACTCTTCATTACAAAACTTTGTTTAGTCTTAGTAAGTTTAACTTTGAAGTTTAGAAAATAATTAGTTAACTATGTTCTTTTAACTGAATTTCATTTAGCTTACATTAAATTTACTTTAGATTTATTTTGCTTACTTAAGTTTTTATAGTTTGTGTTGGCCTCACTTTTGGTCGAGGTTTAGTTTTAACTCTTTAGTAGCCTAGAGTCTAGCCATAAAAATTTCCTGTTGAATATTTTTATAGGACTAGAAAAGGAATCCTCACCATTAGAAACTCTAAACCATTCTTTTCCCAACATGAACTCTCACGTATTAATCATAACCTCTAGCACTTAGTAGGTGTGGTCAATATGGAGAGCTCAAGGTGAGTCCCCATATGACTGCTTGGCTCTAAGGTTGACCCTAGGTGTTGATCTGGAGCTGGTTCATTCACTTGCAACTCACTTTCACTCATAACCCTAAACCTAAACTTTGTTGACTTTGATCCCTTGATCCTTTGGGAGACTCATGTAGATGGTCCCCTAGACCCACTAGCCCTAGGCTCGGGCTTAGCTAAGACCAGTACATAGAGGACCCAAATGTGGATTCCATTGGTCCATGACTCACATAAAGTGGTTGGCACCCCAATTTTACCAAAATATCCAACTTGGCCTTTTGCCCCACAAACCTACCAAAATTACCTAAACACCCCCAAATCTCAAATTTAGCTAAGAAATCCCAATTTCACCCAAAATACCCAAATTTGTTAAAAAATCATTTAAAATCATTTTAAACTACTCAAATTGCCCAAAAGCACCCAAAAGCACCCAAAATTGAAATAATTACCAAAATACACCCAAATTTGCCAAAATTACAAAAATACCCTTAGTATCCCAAACTTTCCTAAAATCTCCAAAATCATTTCAAATGTCTCAAAAACCAATTTGAACCCTTCAATTGATACCAATTTGACCTCTTTTGACCAAAAGCCCCAAATTGCCCCTAAAAGCCCAATTTTTCCAAATTCACCCCAAATGTCCATCAATTTGACCCCAATTTTTTTCCAATTTCAATTCCAAACTCAAATTCATCATTCTTATGATCATTTCAAACCAAAGCCAAGCTTAATTGGCCCATTCTTTGATCTCAATTTTGATCCAAACCAAAACCCCAATTTTAACCATATGACCCAATCTCACCCAATTGAAACCAATGGCCCACTCAATTACTTCAATTTACATCTTTAACTCTTCAAAACACTTACACAAATAAAATTGAACCCTTAATTGAGCTTGCTCAAGCATCAATTCCACTTAATTTCAACCCAAATTCAAAATCCCTAAATTTGCCCCCAACATAGCCACATGCCCAAATGTCACGTAATTGAATGCCCAAACCCAAGAATTGACACCAAATTAATGTTGAGAATTCTTCTTGTTATTCACATAGACTATTTTCAACCATAAATTTGGACTTAACCCAACTCTAACCCAACCTAAGCCAACTGTAACCCAACACCCCCTAAATTGACCAAATGCCAAAATCCAATTAAAAATCACTCCAAATCTTTTCCAAACTCTTCATGACAATCATCTACACAAAATTGATCAATAAATTGGGCTCAATTCCATGGATAGACTAATCCAAACCTAACTTCAATCCAAATTGACCCAAATTGAACCCATGCACCAAGATTGACTTAGTTATTCCCAAATAACCAAATTAATGACACCACAACCACCAAATGGACCCTAGTGACTAGGCTAGACTCACCTATCCCGCCCTAGATAAGTCGTGGACCAATGGTCCCTTGATTTAAGTGATCTTAACCATATTTGGGCCTTATTTGAAAATACTTTTCCATCATGCCAAACCATTAAGGGTTAATCATAATTAACCTCCCCTTGGCTCACCTGATTCTTCTGGCCACCACACCTGGCCTTGCCGACTGGCCTAATGGTCGGAAAACCTAAAAATTGAAAGCCACTGCCCTTAAATCAAAACCTAAATCACCCATCCAAGCTGCCTAGCTCTGATTGGCTCTTAGTACTTTCAAGGCCTCCACCTCAGCTCCACTTTGCACCCAAATCGCAGCCCTGAGCTCCACCTTAGGCCATTCTATTTAAACCTCTCCTCCATGGCCCAAACATAAGTTAATCCAATTTCCTTGGGGAAACTCTGTCAAATTGCTCCCAAAACTTCTCTAATAATCCTTAAGCTCATTTCAATCATTTCTTGGTCACTTCCCCCATCACCTGACCTCAATTTTTTAGCTCAAAATCAGGAAAAATTTTGGCCATCCTCAAAACTCCCCCAAACTCCAAATTGAAATTCCATTGAGCTTCCTCAGAGTAAGAGAGGAGGATTTCCATTGAAGTCCCCATCTGTTGAGCTCTCTAAGCCACTCCTAGACCAATGACTCACCCCATTTCATTGAACTTCTACTTGGAGCTTACACCAGAGGAGACCAACACATCCAGGAGGTTTGTTGGAATCCATTGAAGCTTTCACAAGCATCTGATTGAGGTTTCCCCTCTCACACAAAGGTATTGGCCATTAAACCTAATCTTGAGCTCATTTTTACCAAATGTGAAGTGAAGTTTGATTTCATAGCATTATAACTATATGAATGTGTTATACTTGAGTGGATGAAGGTGTAGGAACAAACCCCGTGTGATTTAGGTTAATATCGAGTGAGATCTTAGGTCTAGAAGTTAGACGGCTCACGGGCTTTGGCTATCGGGGATGATGACGGAGAGTCGTCTGATCGAGCGTGTATTGAAGGGATGGACGAGATCGAGCCTGTCAGAGTCTTCATGCGTGAACAGTGGGACATGTGGCTACTGAGTCAGATGGCAGCGTCAAACCAAGAGGTGACGTGTTGTGTTTCAGAGAGGACGAGGATAACGCGACACATGATTGGGAAGAATAGAAAATTAGGAATTTCCTGATTTAAATAAATAACAGATCTTTGAAAAGTCATAACTTTGCATATTAAAATTATAAAAATAAAAGACAAATACTATATTGCTCAGTGAACAAAAGAGAACAATGTGGACCCAAAATAAAAATTATTTGTCAAGTGTATGATTTTTAATTAATTCAATGCTCTCTGAGGTATTTTAATTCATTATGATTAAATACTAATCACCATGACTTGAAATTTTTAGGGTTGATTCCTAATGACAGAGGGTACTTCCTCTGATTTTTTCAAAGTTGGAGAGCACCTTTGTGCTTCTAACCTTATATTTCAAGCCTAAATGAATATTTTGGCTTTAATTAATCATATAGTTTAAAATATTCCTTGGCAAATTATGGGATCAATTTTGTTAGGTTACCTGTGGTCAGGAGAGCTTAGGAAAAATATTGTGATGATTTGAATAATTTTGTATATTTTTGTAATTAATTGAACATTTTCTACTTTTTGTTAATTTATTTAAATTAAATATAAATCAAAATTTGGCAAAATTGATTCCACATTGTTTATAAAAATCATTTCAACTCACTGAAAAAATTTGAAATTTATTTAAGTTGATCTCGCGATTAAAGTGGATTTTGTAAGTAAAAATAGTATTTTTGCACAAAATAAATTACATTAAATTAAAAAATTATGAAAAATAGTTTTCTTAGTTCCTTGGGATCAGAGACATTTAATAAAAGAAAAAGTTTTTTTTGTGAAAATATTTTATTTTAAAAGTATATTTTAATTAAAAATAATTAAAATAAGTAAAATTTTCAAAAATACAAAAATGTTTAAAAATGTGTTCAATTGTTCGCTGGTCTCTTGGGACACCTTAAAATATTTTTTTTCTCTTTTTTTTAAGTAAAAAATAAATTTCTAAATGCCTTAAATGCATATTTCTTATTTTCCATTAAATCAATTACAATAAATTTAAAATGAATAATAAAAATATAAAATTTTTCCTCTAAGTTTCTTGGACTTATGAGGGTTTAATAAAAATTTAAAAGTGAATTTTGGAGATTAAAACATATTTGGTATTTAAATAATCATTTAAAATAACCTTTAAATAATTATAAGAATTATAATATTTTTCAAAAAATAATAAAATTTTGTTTAAGTATTCTTCTGAGCTAGGCAAAACACCAATAATTTTCTCATAAATTAAAACTTCATTTTGTTTAATTAAAAAAATTAACATTTAAAAATCCTATTTTTTGGGTTAAAATAATCATTTTAAATTAAATCAAAATTGGAAAAATCATACTTTCCTCCTTGATAATTTAATTAATTCATGGATGGGATACTCAAAGATTTTGAAGCTCATTTGAATTTTACTTGAAGAATTATAAGATGAAAAATCCCAAAGAGAAAAGTGGTAATTTTAGATTTTGGTGTCTTAATAAAAATTTAGATTAACCATTGGGGATGGGTAATTATGATCCTTAATTAATGCATTGGATGATTGAAATGTAATGGGTTAAAGGTATATACTCATTTACCACCTTTTCATAATCATAATTTCCTTAATCTTCATGATTCGGAAGTTAATTAAAATCAAATAATCTTAAAGTGATGGGTTTAAACTAGGAAGATGATAATTCACTCACTTCTAGCACATGATTGGTGATGAATGATCTGTTGATAAGGATACCTATCATTTAAATAAAAGTTTTATGATGGTGATGACTTCTCCCTTTTGAAATTGTTAAGGGTTTGATTGTGAGCAAAGCTTAATATTTAATTATATTGATTGGTGTTTAGAGGTGATGATATGATAAATGATTAACATCTTTTAAGCACTTCAAGCCCATTTGTGATGAGCACCAAATCTTTAATGACTTAGGCTTACCTTAAGGGCATTCTTAAAGTAAAGTGTCAAATTGACTAAGTATCCTTCCGTCAAAATAATTGAATTGTCATGTTTTACTGGGCAACGGGGTAGCTACACTCTAAACTTGGATGACTAATGGAACAATATCATAAGTTTAGAAATGAACTCAAATTAATTCAAGAGATCTTCAAAGTAATTCAGAGTCATACTCAGAGCACTTTGAAATCTTTTGGATATTTTGAAGGACAAGTTGAACTTGCCATATTTTGTTCTTGAATCATCCACTAAGGCTCAATAAAGTCATACTTTGGGGTTGGATAGTTATATCTTCATCTACTCCTACAATTTAAATTCCCTGCAAAATTATATACATGTCTTGCAAATACTAACCTTTCAGGTGGACGAACTAAAAGAATCAAAAGGTACGCATTTTAAATTACTGTGTTTACCTTTCTGTACTTCTTGCTTCAAACTTGCATGTTAAATAATGGGATGTTACCCTACAAGAAAACCAAAACTTCTAGGATAGCTACAAAACCAAAACAAAAATTTTAAAAATGAAAGAAGATAAAATTCACCACCACAATATTCAAAATATAAGACAACTCAAAATCTAATCACAAAAATCACAAATCAAAAATCGTAACTAAATTAAAACATCTCTATCAGATGATTAGGAATCCCTTGGACGAGGTAACCTATGGTTGCTAACGAGATTTCCCACAGTCTAAATGAAAGTATGGAACTAATTAGGTTAAGTTTAGTAAATTCATTTGAACTAAATGAATCCGAAAGAAAATAGTGGTACCAGAATGAGGGAATCGTAGGATCCTAATCGGTGTCGCTCTAATCAACTTGAACATGCCCCATAATATTTAAACAACCATGACCCTTAGGAACACTTGATTTCACATCATGACATGACACATTAGAAAACTTAAACTCACCACAACGATGAGCTTGGATCTAACAATGTGGGCAGCATGACCATCTTCAATAACAGAACATGTCTACACTAGCTAAACCATTCCTTAGATGAGTTTTTCCCGAGGCTACAAGATAAAATTCTCCAGAAGTCCGCCGATGGCGCCCTCAAGGCTGCCACGACAAGCCTAGCAGTTATGCCTACTCAAGCTTTGGATAAGGCTAAATTTTGAAGGGATGCTTAGGGAACTCTTAGGAAAGCTCATCCACAACTTTAAAAGAAGATTTTGGCCGAAAATCTAGAGAGTCTAAGAGGGGCTAGAGGTTCTGGATGTTAGAAATGTTCCAATAGTGTGTACCAATTGTGAGGAATTCTATGAGAGCTTGTAAGAGTGGAGGGAAGGTGAGAGATTTCTTCCTCCTTACTACTTCGAAGAGGAATTCTGTGTGCTGTAAAGAAAGGAAGAGATTCAGAGAAACTTTGAGGAGTTTCTTGGGGAGAAATTAGAGATAAGTTATTTACTTGTTGTAGTTTGTATGACTCTAATTTTATTTATGAATTCCAAGTTCTTTTGTGTTTTCCCTATGAGATCTGAGTAGTTTTCTCTATCTTTCGCCTTGTCTTAAGATTTGTGAAATGAAGATTTGAATTGGTGAAGCCATGAAAATGTTAAAGAAATTGTGATGATCTTTTCACCACGATCTTAGTTTACCTTCTATCTGGCCCATTCATTTGTTAAAATATGTTGAGTTTTACAACTAAAGTGAAGATTACATCCAAGATTTAGGGAGTTCAAAGCCCTTGGAAGGTGGGTGCAAATAAATAGGGAAATAATATTATCGGGCGTAGAATTGAAGATTTTGGAGTGACAGACTAAAATCTTCAATTTTGTCCTATCGTTTGGGTGTTGAAGTGTAGATGTTAACCCTCAAGTGGGGGAACGTGGGAGCTCCGAAGTAAGAGTCGGTATCCTCCCAGCCTTGCCGCAGATTCAGTAAACAAGCGTAGGATTATTTAATGTTCTTTATGCCTGGACCAAAGGGTAAAGAATAGGTATGCTCCTATTTGATACAATAAAGTTTAAACTAACTCACTTTATCCATTCACTATAATTTCTTGACAAGGAGAAGGATGCATTCTTATATATTAAATATCACATTTAAACCCTCATTAGTATCATTAGCTATTTAATAGTTATTAAAATTACATATTTATTTCAATTGACTATTAGTGACAGATAAGCAAATTGAACTTCATTGTTTTGATTAAAGTATTATTTTTCTAAAAACTTAGTTCGCTGTTCTAAACCACTCCATGTGGGATCGATATCTAGGACTCCATTAGAGCCCTATATTACTTGAGCGATACGTATACTTGCGTTGATAAGTAAGACTTTACAATTATTGAATATTTATTATGTCCATATTTAACTTATACTTTTGAGCATATATAAAGTCATCGGTCAAGTTTTTGGCACCGTTGTTGGGGAGTGAGTGAGTAAAATCACAATTAGAGTAACGGACAAATTAGGCTTATTAAAAAATTTTTTCTTGAATTGCAACTTATTTTTATATTTAGCTAATTATATTACTGTGTACTGATTTCAAATTGTATGCGTAAATTTGGACCTGAAAATCTTATACCATACAATTCTGAATTAGAACGCACTATTAGAAGAATTAGAAGATTAAGAAGAGAACCTAGAAATTCTTATACAATGGAAAACAACATGAGCAATCAAGGAACAGAGAATGAACACCAACCTAGACCCCTACAAGACTATGCAAATGCTACAGCAGATGAAATTGACTTATCTATCCAAAATCCTGACGTAGCTCCTAATTCATTTGAGCTCAAACCTGCTATTATCCAAATGGTACAAAACAATCAATTCGGAGGTACACCAAATGAAGATCCTAATTTACACCTCGCTAGTTTTTTAGAAATGTGTGCTACTTTTAAATATAACAGTCTCAAACGATGCTGTTAGACTTACACTTTTTCCTTTTTCACTGAGGGATAAGGCTAATATGTGGTTAAATTCGTTAGCACCAGGATCTATTAGAACTTGGGGAGAACTTTCACAGAAATTTCTATCCAAATATTTCTGTCCATCTAAAACTGCTAAACTTAGAAATGACATAACATCGTTCTGTCAGATTGATGAAGAGTCAATATATGAAGCTTGGGAGAGATTTAAAGATCTTCTTAAGAAGTGTCATCATCATTCGTTATTAGATTGGTTGATAATTCAAACATTTTATAATGGATTAGTAGGATCTCTTAGATTGATTATAGATGTTGCGCCTAAAGGTTCTTTAATGTCAAAACCTTTTGATGAGGCTTATTCATTAATAGAAGAGATGGCTAGCAACAATTTTCAATGGCCCTCTGAGTGGATAAATCCTAAAAAGAGTAGCTAGTATCCATGATTCTGATGTACTATCTATGTTAGCTTCACAGATTGGAGCAATATCAATGAAATTAGATCATTATGGGATGAATTATGTTCCAACACCTCCTATGATGAAAGAGAACTCATTTGGGCAATTTGTGGATGTTCAACCTTCATATGAGACCTTAAATGCTATTAATAGACCCAACAACCCCTATTTGAACTATTATAACCCAGGTTGGAAGAATCATCCAAATTTTAATAGGAATAACAATTCTTCTACAAATAAAAAATAGGGAAACAACCCAGTGAACCCATTAGAAAATTCATCCAACCAAGGAAATGTTAACTATAGACCTTCTTATCCTTCAGGATTTAACAGTAATACTCAAATTAAGGATAAGAAGTTGTATATGGAAGAGATGATATTAAACATGGGTCAACAATTGCAGAATTAAGGAAATCAATTACAAATTCAAGGAAATCAATTACAACAAGGAACAACTATTAAGAATATTGAAAACCAATTAGGGCATATCGCTACTGCGCTCAGTAACCGAACATTAGGAACTTTTCCTAGTACTGTGGAACCAAATCCTAAAGACCAAGGAAAAGAACAAATCAAAGCGATACAATTACAAAGTGGAAAAGAATTGAAAACAAGGGTACAAAAAAAAAACAGAAACTGAAAAAGAGAAAGTGGAAACCGAAAAAGAGAATGATCATGAATACCCAGATTTAGAGTATCCATTTACACTAATGAAAATTACTGTGGAGAAACCTCCACCACCGTTTCCTTAAAGATTGAAGCAACATAAACAGAAGAAAAAATTTTCCAAATTTTTAGAAATTCTTAAGAAGTTAACAGTAAACATTCTCTTTGTAGAAGCTTTAGAGAAAATGCCTAATCATGTGAAATTTATGAAAGATATTCTGAACAAGAAAAGGAAGTTCACGGATAATGAAACTGTTGCACTTAGCAAAGAGTGTAGTGCAATTATTCATAAAAAGCATCCTGAAAAATTAAAAGATCCTGGCAGTTTCACTGTACTGTGTGCTATCAGTGAAAAATTTTATGGAAGAGCTTTTTGTGATTTGGGAGCCAACATTAATCTTATGCCTCTATCAATTTTCAAAAGATTAGGATTAGGAGAAATCTCACCTACTTCTGTAACTCTACAGTTAGCGGATCATTCAGTTACATATCATAAGGGAGTTATAGAAGATGCGTTAGTAAAAGTGGATAAATTTATTTTTCCTGTGGATTTCATTGTTTTAGATATGGAGAAAGATAAAGAAATACCTATCATTTTAGGGAGACCATTTGTAGTTATTGGAAAAGATATGATAGATGTTCAAAAAGAAGAATTAACTATGAGAGGTAATGATCAAGAAGTGACTTTTAACATTGCGAAATCAATGAAATACCCTGCTGTTGAAAGTGATAATGAATGTTTTCGCATGGAAATTATTGAACATCTACTGAACGAACATTTTAAAGGACATTTTGAAGAGAAAGAAGAATTTGAAGAGAGTGACGAAATTATTCTCGATGAATTAGAAAATGAAGAATTAGATTATGTTCAAGAAAGATTTGAGATGTTGGATAGTACGAAAAATGCTGATAAAAATCTATTTCCATCAATTATAAAATCACCTGAACTTGAGATGAAAGTATTGCCTAGCCACTTAAAGTATGTGTTTTTAGGAGACTCATCTACATTACCTGTTATTATATCTTCAGAATTAAATGATCTGCAAGAGCAAAGACTGTTGATACTTTTGTTGCAAGAATTTGATCTTGTGGTTATTGATAGAAAGGGAACTGATGATCAAATTGCTGATCATTTGTCAAGATTAGAAAATCAAGACTTATCTGACACTGACAATGAAATTACAGACAGTTTCCCTGATGAACAACTTTATAATATTAATGAGTGGAAAATACCATGGTATGTTGATATTGTTAACTATATTGTAAGTGATATTTTGCCACCAATGCTGACACTGCAACAACAAAAGAAATTCATTCATGATGCAAAAGCATATTTTTGGGATGAGCCTTATTTATATAAACAATGTAAAGATCTGATTATGAGGAGATGTGTACCTTATGAAGAAACTGAGCTAATCATTCCGAAATGTCATGATTCTAAATTTGGATGACATTTTGGGATTGGTAAAACTGTCATAAAATTTTACCAGCTAGATTTTATTGGCCTACTAACTTTAGAGATGTTTATAGATATATAAAAACTGGTGATCGATGTCAACGAGTAGGCAATATATCTAGAAGAAATGAAATGTCTCTAAATTTCATGTTAGAAGTTGAGATCTTTGATGTTTGGGGATTAGATTTTTGGGACCATTTATTCCTTCATTTGGAAACTTATATATATTAATTCCAGTAGACTACGTTTCTAAGTGGATTGAAGAACAAGCTTTACCTCGTTGTGATGCTAAAAGTGTTTCAAGATTTTTAAAGAAAAATATTTTCACTAGATACGGAATGCCTATAATGATTATCACTGACGAAGGATCCCATTTTAGGAATAAATACATTCAGAAATTGACAGAAAAGTTTAATATTATTCATAGAATATCTACTGCCTATCATCTTCAAACTAGTGGGCTAGCTGAAGTTTTTAATAGAGAGATTAAACAAATACTTGAAAAGACTGTAAACCCTAGTAGAGTAGATTGGTCCACTAGACTCGATACCGCATTATGGGTATACAGGACTGCTTATAAAACTCTTATTGGAATGACTCCTTACAAACTGATTTTTTGAAAGACTTGTCACTTACCAGTAGAATTGGAGCATAAAGCATATTGGGCGATTAAAGAATTTAATTATAATTTGAAGATGCTAGTAAGAAGAGATTGTTACAACTAAATGAATTGGAAGAATTAAGAAATGAGTCTTATGACAACGACAGAATTTATAAGGAGAAATTAAAGTTATGGCATGATTGGAAGATTAACTAGAAGAACTTTGAATCAGTACAAGAATTTTTACTTTACAACACTAGGCCGAAGTTATTTCCTGAGAAATTGAAGTCTCGTTGGTTAAGACCCTTTACAGTGACTCAAGTTTATACTTATGGAGCTGTTGAAATTTAAGATCAGAAAATGAGAAATATATTTAAAGTAAATGGACACAAATTAAAACCATATTATGAGGGTAAAAGACCAAATTTTAAAGAGGTTTTAATGATCAATCAACCTGAATGACACCTGAATAGGTCGGGCTGACGACGTTAAACTAAGCGCTTTATGGGAGGCAACCCATGTTTATCTTTATTTTTATCACAATTATAGTAGTTTTTATTTGAAATTATCATTAGTTTGTGGTAGTATTAAGCTCTACTACTCTTATTTACCCTTGAAACATCTTAAAAATTGGATCTATGAAGAAAAATTGGAAAGCATTCGAACCAGAGTGAAACTGTGCAAATTTTACCTTAGGCGCTGACGGCGGGTTTTTCCCGAGAGTCCAGACAAAATTAATACAGAGGCCCACAGACGGCGCCATCGACCCCGCCGACTGCGAGACCGGCAAATTGACGGTTATGTGGGTTCAAATGGTGGTTTTTGGGCGGGAATTTTCTTTCTAAACTCAAAAATTCAATTTCTAGTTCATATTTTCCCTCCAAAAATGAAGTGAAACTCTACCAACCTCATTCCTATGGCGTCCAATTCCCGTGATACTCTCAGAATGTGAGTTTTCAATCGGCGAAAGTTTATTAGTGCGGAAGCACAACGAATCTTCAATAAGTTACTGATGAAGAAAAGATTGATCAAGGAATGAGGATTCGTAATTCACGGATTGAATAATCTCATGAAGGATATTGAAGAAACGATAGTGTGGCGAAGATGGGACGTGCTACGCTACACTACCTCCACCGTGGTGGTTCCAGTGGTGAAAGAAATTTATGTAAATTTACATGAAATCAACCAAGGAGTTGTTTATGTGCGAGGAAGATGGATTACATTCACTCCTGCATGGATCAACAAATTATATATGATAGATAATGTTCCTATCTGTCACTATTCCAATTTCATCCCAACAAGAAACCAGATGAATAAAATTTACCAATATTTAACGGATAAAACTGACGACTGGGAAATAAGAGACAACGAGTATGTTAGTTTTTGTGTAAAACTCCTAAATCCCGTTTTGAAACATTGGCACTTTTTCATTTCTGCAAAACTGTTATCGATAATGAAGATCGGTAAAGTTTCTAAAGAAAGTGCCATTTTGAATTACTACATCCAAAGAGGACTGTCGATCGACATTGGATCAATAATTGTGAAGTCAGTTTTGGGCCTGATCATTCATGGATCAACTTATGGGCTTGGACACCCCTCCACAATTTTCTCACTTTGCAGTCAGTTCCAAGTGTCCTATGAAAATTGGGAAAAGGCACAGCTACCTTGGAAGCCTTTGGATCCAACTGAGAGATTCTGAGTTTTTGAAGATGAAAATGACATGGCCATCATAGTAGATCAATCATCTCAGAATTCACTGCCAGTTCAACCCTTAGTCCCTGATAAGTCTTTGGTGATCCTGCACCGAATCAAGAAATTGTAAAAATGAGGTACAAAATGTCATGAATGCGATTAATAATATCTCCAATTTCTTTGATCATCTAGACTGGAGGATGAAGGAACATTTTTAGCACTTTGGACATTTAGAAGATAGCTTAATACGACTGATGAGGAGGATGAAGTTAATAGAAGAGGATTCCACTGAAGAGTTTCCATTTCGACCCTTCTACAACCTCTTCGTTCATGTGCAACCAATGGGTGATCTCAGAGGAGAATCTCGTACCGAGTCTGAAGATTAGTAGATTTATATTACTACCTATCTGTCTATGTATGTATTTTGATTTGAACTTTGTATTTGCTTTGCTTTAGAATTATACTTTTTAGATCTCTGTATAGTTGAGACTAAGCATAGGATGTTTTGTTTTCAGCATTTTGAGTGTTGTGGCTTAGATTGCGATGCTGAATTAATGTGTTGAGGTTGAGAAAATACTAAACTTAGGTGTGTTATGTAATGTATATTGTACCCCTTGGAATTTATATATAAATGCGATGTTTTGTGTTGTGAAAATTTATATGTGCTAAGTACATCATTTAGTCACTTAAAATTATGTCTATAATAATTAAAAAGATGTCGTTTAGGCTTGAAATTGATCGAAATCGCAAAAATCCAGAATTTGGACAAAATCAATAAAGCCCCCGATGGCGCCCTCGACGCTGTCGACGGCTAGATTTTCCCGAGACTTAGTATTTTAATTCCAATAGAGCACACCAACGGTGCCATCGACCACGCCGACGGCTATCTCACAAAAAAACACCTTTAACCATGATTTTAACTAGTCAACCGCCAGTATTCATCATCCCTTTCTTCCTAAAAACTCCATTTTTGACCTAAAGCTTGAAAGATCTTGGATTGGAAGGCGATTTCAGGCTTTTTGACACCAGATTTAGTCATCTCTAGGTAAGAGCTTCACTCTAAACTAAAAATATTTGATTTTCACCATGGATCTCTTGCACATTGAGGAGATCCGAAAAATTTGAGAATGTGAAGAAAATTTGGGAAGAAATTCATGGATCGTAATGTTGAACTCTCAGAATTACTACTGGAAGCCATGATTTGCATATTTGAAGTAATTTTTGGAATTTTTCTATAATTTGATTAGATTGAAATGGCTCCACGTCAAAAGAGAAGAGTTGAGTTCGACGAGTCTTGCTTCGTCAATGCGATGACTCAAAAAAAAGTTACTTCCATATTTAAAGGAAAGAAGTGTGTACAAGATAGAGTTTTTGAAAGTCCGGGTGGAGAAATTGAACGAGTTATTGCTGAGTGGAGGTGGGAAAACTTTTGTTACACCACCAATAAAGCTGATGCAAACGTTGTGAAGGATTTCTACGCTAATGTGATTTATTATGATGACGGAATTGTTCAAGTGCATGGATTTCCTGTTAAGTTTACTGCTGCCCGCATCAACACTTTTTATGAAGTCTCAGACTCTTTTAGCTACCAATATATGAATCCTTTAGTACGATTGAAGGCCCCCTGAATGATGTAATGAACTTTCTAACTGATGGGAAAGGAACATGGAAGATAAAGCAGCGAGAACGGGTAAATTTTTTTGCTTCCATGCTGAATGCCACCTCTAAGGCGTGGCACTATTTCATTTGCTCTACTTTGTTACCGACCTATCACCATAGTGAGGTAACTAGAGATAGAGCTATTCTAAATTTCTGTATTCAGAATTATAGAACTATAAATGTGGGGAGAATTATTCTTAAGAATATATTGACTACGATGAGGAGTGAGACTAGTGGAGGTCTAGGACATCCTGGACTTATTTATATAATTTGCAAACTTTCTGGAGTGGAAATTGGAGATGAAGAATGAGTTTACCCTATGAAACCCATTAGTAAGGCTAATTTAAAGACTTATGAAACCCATGAGAAATGGAGAACTGGGAGTAGAAGTCAAGAACCTTCCACTAGTAGAGATGTCCCCTCTACAAGTTATGACCTTCCACCTTCTAGTTCTCCTACCTTCTCTGATTTGATGAATGAGTTGACCTTGCAGCGGAAGAGCATAGAATTGATAAATGAAAGAATTGGAGGTTTAAAATGTCGACACGATTATGATAGTGAGTACCTTCAGGGGCATTCAAATTTTGAGGTATCCTTTTATGAAGCTCAGGCCCGACACTACAGAAGTGAGCCTGATGTTACTTTTCCTGAGTGCCCCCGATATACTTAGTATCATCCCGATCCACCTGTTGATCAAGGCGATGAAGATATAGCTTGGGATTTTGACATTGAATGAAAATTATGTAATTATATTTGTACTTTTATTTCTGTAATATTTTTGTAATAGAAATGGATGTTTATGTATTAGGACCTTCATTTTTATTATTTTTTGTACTTGGATAATTTTAATTTTTGTTATAAAGTTGGTGTTATAGTTAAATTTGCATGTGTAGTTTAATAGATATTGAGTAGTATTGTGGATTGTAATATAATGTGATTTTTATTTTTGCATTTTAATTTTAATTATTTTGTTTAGTATTATGGTTGTGTTAGAAAATATTGTATTTGTTTTAGTTTTATACTTATTTCAAATTTTCATTACCCAGAAATTCCTCTAATAATTTATATGTGTAGAAAGCTCATAATATTACAGACCATGTGAAGTAAAAATTTGAGAAGACCTGCAAAAATTTCGGAATGATGAAAATGCCTACAATACTGAGATTTATACTTATTGTTTTCCTTTCTACCTGTATTATTTCATATTTAAAAATTTAAGTTTGTGGGGGGGGGAAGAAAAGATTAACTATTAAATGTCCTTTATTTTAATATTTTCAAAAATTATTTATTTGATTTCATGTAGTGAATTTAATTCAGGTAACTATATTTTTTGTAACTATTTAAATATTATGCTAGATTCAAAGCAAAATTTTTCTAATGAAAATCAATTTTGTAACTTAAGATATTTAGTATAAGAGAATAAGATTGTAGTTAATTATTTACAGTAAAGGAAACTAAATTTTGAAGTATTAAGAATCAAGAAATTCATTTGAGAAGAAAAGATTGGAGCTCAATGATGTAAAAACTATGAAATATTTATAAGGTAAAGGAATGCTTTAAGTTTCAAATTTAGGGAAAGAAAAGTGAAGTTCAAAATCATTAAAGGCTATCCAGATACAGTAATCCTCACTTGAAAAGGGAAAAAGAAAGGATTGAAAACAATCCCTGAAAAGAAAAGAAAAATATATAGGATTGAAAGCAATCCAAATGAAAAAGAGAAAACAAAGAAAAAATTATGGAAGTGAGGAGAAGCTTGAGGATATGCCTAATCAAAAATTGGCTTCACTGGACCTACCTAAAGGGAAAATTTAAATACATTCCTGAACTTATATTTATGGAATAGGTTTTTTACTAGTAGAGATCTCATGAAGTTCCTATCTTTTGGATATTCTAAGTGACTTAATATTGCAACATATAACATTCTTGAAATGAATAGAAGACTAGAACTCTTAAACTTGATGACTAGATAATCTTGTGGCTACAGAGTTAATTCAATTACTTGAATTTTTTCTGAAAATCTCACTATGATATTTATTTAAATCAAACTTATAATATTTTTGAATTAACACTTTACTGCAGTAGATCAAAACTTTTATATAGTACTAAAATTACTTGAGGACAAGTAATAGTTAAGTTTGAGGGATTTTAACCGGAGGAAAATATGTTGAGATTTTCAAACCTACTTTATACTATTTTTAATGATATTTCACTTTAAAGAAAGGTATTTTTGAGGTTTTGTTACAGGAATGATGAATTAGGGTCAATGGAGCAAAAATATGTAAAAAGGAACAAATTTGGAGCGAAAAGGACCAAAATGTGGAGATTTGAACTAGGCCGCCGACGGCGCCTTCGACGCCACCAACGACAAGTTTTTCCTAAGGCTACAGGATAAAATTCTCCAGAAGTCCACCAGACCCTCGAGGCCGCAGACGACGAGCTCGGCGGTTATGCCTACTCAAGCTTTGGATAAGGCCAAATTTTGAAGGGATGGTTAGGTAACTCTCGGGAAAGCTCATCTACAACTTTGAAAGAAGATTTTGGCCAAAAATCTAGAAAATCTAGAGAGTCTAGGAGGGGCTAGAGGCCCTGGATGTTAGAAAGGTTCCAATAGTCTGTAACAATTGTGAGGAATTCTTTGAGAGCTTGTAAGAGTGGAGGGAAAGTGAGAGATTTCTTCCTTTATGCTACTTCGAAGAGGAATTCTGTGTGCTGTAAAGAAAGGAAGAGATTCAGAGGAACTTGGATGAGTGTTCTTGGGGATAAAGTAGAGATAAGTTATTTACTTATTATAGTTTGTATGATTTTGATTTTGTATATGAATTCCAAGTTTTGTTGTGTTTTCCCAATGAGATTTGAGTAGTTTTCTCTATCTTTCTCCTTGTCTTGAGATTTATGAAATGGAGATTTGAATTCGTGAAGCCATGAAAATATTAAAGAAATTGTGATGATCTTTTCACTTCAATCTTAATTTACTTTCATTCTGGCCAATTGATTTGTTAAAATATGTTGAGTTTTACAACTAAAGTGAAGATTACATCTAAGATTCAGGGAGGTTAAAGCCCTTGGAAGTTGGGTGCAAATAAATAGGGAAATAATATTATCGGGCATAAAATTGGAGATTTAAGAGTGACAAACTAAAATCCCCAATTTGGTCCTATCGTTTGGGAGCTGAAGTGTAGATGTTAGCCCTCAGGTGAGGGGAACGTAGGAGCTCCGATGTAAGAGCTAGTATCCTCCCAGCCTAGCCGCAGATTTAATAAACAAGCGTAAGATTAGTCAATGTTCTTTATGTCTGGACCAAAGGGTAAAGAATAGGTATGCTCCTAATTAGCACAATAAAATTTGAACTAATTCACTTTATCCATTCACTATAATTTCTTGACAAGGAGAATGATGCTTTCTTATATATTGAATATCACATTTAAACCCTCATTAGTATCATTAGTTATTTAATAGTTATTAAAATTACATATTTATTTCAATTACCTATTAGTGATAGATAAGCAAATTGAACTTTGTTGTTGTGCTAAAGTATTGCTTTTCTAAAATCTTAGTTCACAGTTCTAAACCACTCCCTGTGGGATCAATATCTTAGACTGTATTAGAGCCCTATATTACTTGAGTGATACGTATACTTACGTTGATAAGTGTGACTTTACAATTATTGAATATTTATTACGTCCATTTTTAAATTATACTTTTGAGCATATATAAAGTCGTTGGTCACATTTGTATACCTCTGCTACACAATATAAGCCCTAACGCGTTTTAGGATTCCAAGGTTGCCATTGGTCACGACTTAAATCCTCACATCTTCTAGGCTATTTGTGTGATTATTTCACAAGAATGTTAGCCTTAAATTAATAAAATTAGGAGGATAAAAAATTTAAATATTTTTCCTCTAAATTGAAGCCAAACTATAGGGTAGCTTGGCAAGTCATCGAGGATCTTCTTCGGATCTATGACATCCCCTAGTGTCTCCTTCTTTGGATTCCATAAAATGTTCCAAATTTGAGCCATTCCCCTTTCACACCTCTTAGTCCAATCTCGTTGAAAATTCTTATTCCTTTGACCTTCTTGAAGACAATATCCTCTGATTTTTATCAAAAATTTTTATATGTGACTTTGGTTATCTCAAATGTAATTAACTTTAGGGGCTTACCCTTATACGAAGCTTTTCCGAACCCAGCTTAATATGAAACCTATTTAATTTTTCATATTAAATAGGAGAACTTGTCTGCTTAAAAATAAAATGGTTTTTGCAGAACAAACGGATGTCATATGTTTTTTAGTTTATTTGATCGAGCATTACCCTCAAGTCTTGTGTTTATCTTCCTGGATAGATACATAGCTTCAGATATAGAGCTTTTTAATTTAAACTATGAAAGATATGGGATCAGTTTGATTTCATATTTTTCTAAACATATATATATA
>NEWO01000139.1:1095335-1108060 GCA_003013225.1 Phalaenopsis aphrodite
ATATATATATATATATATATATATATATATATATATATATATATATATATATATATATATATATATATATATATATATTAAATGTCTTTCCAAAGAGGGAGATGGGATTTTGATTTCGGCGACAGACAACTTCCAACCGGCAACTCCTCAACTTTTTAGTGTCGACCAGCTTCTGGTGACTCTGTTGGGGAATAAGTTCTCTTTCTATTGAAATCAGGTAATATTATCTTCATTCATCGTAATGGGTTCATGTCCCTTATGAAGCAAATTACCTTTCTTTCGTTGACATACTTTACCCATTCCTGTCGTGGTAAATTTTGATCAACTCCTTCTGACTTCAGGACCGTCTATTGAATCACCTTTAAACAGAGAGGTTCAAGAGTTCATTAAGAATTTTCATCTTTTTTGGGCTTGGACGTCCAAAAGGCGTGTTGGTGGACTAATTTTGCCTGGGCATTATGCGTTGTAAATTTGGTCTCGCACTGGGTTCTAAAGTTTATTTTCCCTTTTGAGTTTGATTTGTTATGTTGCAACTTAAACTAAATTTTTTCATGTTGTGCTTGCTCCTTAAATTGACTTATATTAATTAAATCTTTCCACTTACAAACTATTTTTACTAAAGTTTAAAATCTTTCCAAATTAAAAAAAAAACTTACCAAGTCTACATATTGACCTCTATTGATTTTAGTGCTCACACTAGAATTGCGAGATAATGGCCAAATAATTAACCCATAGTTTTATTTTGAAGCTGCTGCAATGGCATTACCAACCCTCACTTTTTTGTGCAACCTGCTGATGAGCTGTAATGCCTATAACGTTGCCCCCACCATCAAGATTGGATTTGGGTTTGAAGATCTCAAGGTCATCCTCGAGAAAGCTCCCTCCGTTATAATGAAAGTTACTGTCATGGAAGCTTAGGAACTGCCTGTTAAGTTCAACATGAACCGTCTTCAGGATTTCCCTTCTTATAAGAAGGTAATGACTACTACCACCATGGCACCTGCGAAGCCTGTTTCTCTCATTTCTACTAAGGGAAAAGAAGTTATGATCATCAAAGACCCGACTAAAGGATTGGTTGTTCCAACATCAGTATTTGAAATTGGATCGAGTTCAAGGACTGTACCGTTAATCCAAACTCAAAGAAGAAATAGTAGCCAAAAGATTCAGAGAGCTACTAAAGCCGGGATTTCTGAGGAAATGTTTGTTGATGAAATTCCTCATCAGAAGGAACCAGGGTTACTGGAGACCTATCCGCTTCTGCAAGGGAGTAGGTTCCATCCTTGAATGAACATTGATAGGTAAGAGAGTATCCAGAAGATTGCTGCAACCTTACCGTCAACTCATGGACATGGTGGGGAGAGAAAGAAGCCCACTCTTATCACCCGAGTCAGTCTAGTGTTCCAGAGACTAGCTGCCAAAGAAGGATGTTCCGACAGTGAGTTAATTAAACAAGTCGAATGTGCAGTATCCTCTCACATGAAGAAAGAGATTCTAAGGAACGTCAAATCTGCCCGACAGTCTCACAAATTAATGGAAGTTTTTCCAGCACACATTCCAGTCAGATTCTGTTTGTAAAGTTGAGTAGATACTACCATTGTCATCATTGATTCTATTAATGTTGTTGTTCCAAAACGCGTAGGCCGTCGATAAGTTAAGTCACTTTTGGGTCTGAGAATTCTGCCAATCACCCATCATCAAGTCCCAAAGGAAAAGATGAGGAGGTTACCTCATATTGTATCTTGTCTGCACTATGGGGAGCATACCTCTCTTTGACGTACCAATGTTGAGACACCCCATCTCAAGACATCTTCACCAAAGAAAAAGGTGTGGGTACCCAAGGTTACGGTACCAATACGGTTCAGTGAACCGTGGGACAGGATCATGGAATAAGCAAGGGTCCAAAATATCTGACATTGTGATAGCTATTGCCAGCGAGATGGGTGACCAAGTAGAAGATGTTCAGCAAAGTCCTCCAGATCTTAAAGTGATAAAAGAATCATGAATTAAAGAAAAGGTAGAGAAGCTCATTCTGAGTTAGCCTGAGAATGTGGAGTTTCTATTGATGAAGAGAATGAAAAATATTTTGACTTTAATGATTACCTCGAGGAAGACTTCATGGACATTCATGTCATCGAAACTAGAGGTGTTGCATCTGCACGCAACGCTGAACCTCTCATTGAAGAGAATGTTGTATATGAGCTACGCAGAGTTGTCTTCCTGAGATAAGGGCAAATCAGCCAAATGGAGAAAAAAATGGAAAAAATGACCGCTGTCATGGCCGCTATGGCTATAGCTCAAGGGCAATCTCAACCCCAACAGTTAGCTTCTTCAGAAGTTAATCAGCCGAAGATTATACATATCACCGATGAAAGGAGGGAAGTTGCCTCAACAAATAGAGATTTTCAATTGAAAAAGGATTCTCCATCAAGTGCTATAGTAGAAAAAGAATATAAACAAATGGATGAACAAGTTTGGGAGGCCTTAGCTCAATCTATGTTAGTGCATTGATTTTAAGGGTAGACCCTACCTGGAAGAGTTTGATGTCATTCCATACCATAAGGGTTTCATGTCACCAAACTTTAAGATATTTGATGAGACTGGAAATCCCAGACAACATATAGTACATTTTTGAGCTAGTTGTGGCAACACTGGAGGAAACAAAGCTTTACTCTTCCAATAATTTGTTAGCAACCTATCAAGGATAGCTTTTGATTGGTATGTCGAACTACCCAATGGATTAGTCAAGACATTTGTCGAATTAGAATAGTTGTTTGTGAAGAGATTTTCTGGAGCACATCTTCATGTGTCTATCAGATATCTCATAATCGAGCAGCAAAAGCCCAACGAGACCCTAGTAGATTACTTCTTGAGGTGGAGAAATTGAGATCTTACTCAAGAGCATTCATGGGTCAGTAGCTTTCATGCTCAAGGGACTCGCCATCAAGTCCTTTAAAAAGCTATTCAGTAAAGCCAACAATCTATAAGAGGAAGTTAAACATATGGATTACCAGAAGAAATTGGAAAAGACGAAAGCAGCCCAAATATTTGAGAAGAAGTCTGGGACAGTGACAAGAGTTGATGAAGGAAAATAACCAATGAAGATACATGTAGAAAAGTCTCATCAAGATTCTCAGTCTTCTTCACAGCATACTCAACAACAGACACAACAGCATAGCTAGTACAACCAGCAATCGCATCATGGGGGATCATACCAAACAAAGAATCGAAGGGGTTTGTCCATGTCAGAAGGAAGGAAAACAATGTATTCCTTCAAAGACGAAGCGGTACCCAAGATGTTCAAATGTTTAATGAAGAAGTCCAAGGATTGGCTCAAAAAGGACACAATTATCAAAGGGGTCGATAAAAGGGATCAACTTAATTATTTCCCATATCATATAATGCTCGGACACACTATAGAGGATTGTTTCATCTTCAAGGATTGGCTCAAAAAGAACCTTAAAGAAGGGAACATAACAATCCTGAAAGAATATTTAAAAGAACCCCAAAAATGTTCTGTGAGTGAATATGATTTTGGCCGAGTCGATCACTCCGGTAGACTCATATTCAGAGGTAGATGGATGGAGTACAGTTTGAAACAACTCGTCCAAGAAAATAATAAATCAACTTCAGACCGCTTCAGCAGCTGTTTAGAGTCTACAGCATGCTCAGCCCAAGATAAAAATTTTGTCAAATATATCGCTACAACAATATAAAGAAAAAAATAACGTCGTGAAGATTTATAGCACGTGGGGTAGGATAGGGGCTACCTTGTTAGATTGATTGTCTCATTTTTTAGGAAGAAAATCCTCGAACTCCTGACCATGTATGATTATCTTTTTGCCCCAACGGGATATTATGAAGATAATGGTTATGATTTTGGCTACATTTTAACTATTTTTTGGTGATGGTGTAACTAATTTTACTCNCCTGACCATGTATGATTATCTTTTTGCCCCAACGGGGTATTATGAAGATAATGGTTATGATTTTGGCTACATTTTAACTATTTTTTGGTGATGGTGTAACTAATTTTACTCAATCTAGCCTTGATCTCAATTCCTAAACCAATCCTCAAATTGTACTTAAAGTCCGATGAACCCGTTAACAAGGTTGAAGAAGACATCGACCACACCGATTAGGATAGCCCCAGGAGTGAGGAACTAATCCTCGAGTGCCACAGTGCACCACTTGCTATCAACTTAGATCTTTCCAAAGAAGAAGCACCAAAAAATTTTCCTACTACATCTGAAGAAGATGAAATTATAGAAGTAAACTTAAGGAGCAGAAAGGTATTACCCCTAAGAAGAGCTCCGATAGATAAAGGAAAACAAATATTAACTCAAGAAGAGTTACCTCCACTTCTACTAATGGAAGAAACACATAATCAAGAAAAGGTCGGAGGATTGTATTGAGTGGATTACAACATGCTAGCTCATCTTAGGAAGTTATCGGCCAAATTAAGCATCTATGACACTCTTATTCTGTCAAAGGAGATGGGGGAATCTATAGTTACAGCTTCGCTTGATCCAGAGATTTGCTTAGCTTAGTTAGCCAGCACATCCTCAAATGAAGTTTGCTCATTAAAAGAACAGCTTGGGGTAACCTTTACAGATGAAGACTTGTTGCTCGGTACTACTGACCATAATTAATTGCTCTGTATCTTCGTTAACATTGGCATATTCATATTGTCAAGAGCTTTAGTAGATCTTGGAGCATCACTCAACTTAATGAGTCTATTTACACTGGCCTATTTGGACATTGAGGCTCAGGAGCTTACGACCGATTAAATGATGCTAAGAGGATTCAACCAGAAGGGAGAAAGAGCCCTTGGATCGATTACATTGCTTATGAAAGTTGGAGAACTAGTAACAACCGCCAAGTTCCATATCATCAACGCCGAGACCTCTTTTAATTCTCTACTGGGTTGATCATGGATTCACAAACACAATATGGTTCCATCGTCTCCACACCAATGTATTAAGTATTAAAAGGAAGGACAAGAGCATCGCATCTAGAGAGTTTTGCAACTGTTTTCAGTTCATGAAGTGGGCATTCATGAAGATGCCGCCTACTATGCGCCTCCAAAGAAAACTGTCTTTTCTCGTGTAATTAGGATGAACAAAGTGGAAGATTTAGATGAATCTCAAAGAAGAAGCCATTCAGCTCCGCTTCATCAATTCTTTCACCACTCTTTTACAACAGGTTGGTGGAGGTTCTTTTAGTTCTGACACCTAAGGTCCAGGTTAGGGACGTGGACAAGGAAAAACCAATATGATTGTTGGATGGGCT
Organism: Phalaenopsis aphrodite; assembly: GCA_003013225.1. Taxonomy (NCBI): domain Eukaryota; kingdom Viridiplantae; phylum Streptophyta; class Magnoliopsida; order Asparagales; family Orchidaceae; genus Phalaenopsis; species Phalaenopsis aphrodite. Next base: position 1,100,625 of record NEWO01000139.1, read on the forward strand.
AAGCCAACTATTAACATTGATGATGAAGAGAGTTCTAAGGAGGAAATGATGACAGTAAAACAGAAGAAACTACAGTACGAGATATTCATGAAAGATGTGGAGAAAAGTGAATATGAGTCAATATATGATCGGAAAAACCACTATGTGAATTCCATGACCCATATTATGATTTCGCCTCAAAAGGTCGAGATTTTAGAGTTCAATGATGTCCATAGAGCTGGTTCAAAGCCGATAAAGTTTTACCATACTTCTACTTCTACTAATCCTGAAAATCATGTAAATTTGGATGAGAACCCTAATGAATTAATGGAATTATCTTTTGGTTACTTTTCTCTTTGTGTATAAAATTTAATTCAACGGGGATATTTGCCAAAACAAGTGCAAAAAGATAAATTACTACTATTTGAAAAATTATAGAATGTTAAAAGTTGAACTCCCAATTCAAAAGAGGGTCTCGAATTCAAAATAGGATCTCGAAATTGGTACATTAGGACCAGTCGATGATTCAAACCTTTGCATGGTTGCTACTAGTGAATCAGAATAGGATTGCCTTGATGTAGAGGATGACTCTACCAATTAGCTGATAGAAGATGCTCCATCAAAATTTGAAGAAGAAATTAAATCAATTGTTGATAAATTGAAAGAAATTAATCTCGGGCAGAAGAACATCCCCGACCAATGTTTATAAGTTCTCTACTCGGTGATAAGGAATCTGCAGAATTGATTAAGTCACTGACAGAATTTAAAGTTTGCTTTGCATGGAGTTATCATGAAATGTCAGGACAATCAGCAGAAGTTACAGTTCATAAACTTGGGGTGGAGAAAGATATAAGCCCAGTGAAGTAACCTCTTAGAAGACTGTGCTTCGAAATAGAGCAGCAAGTCATTATCAAGGTGAAGAAGTTAATAGATGCTAACTTTGTAAGAAAAGAGCAATACCCCACATGGTTGGCCAATATTGTGCCAATTAAGAAGAGAAATGAAAAAATATGTTTATGTGCCGACTTCAGGGATTTAAAGAAAGCGTGTCCAAAAGATGAATTTTCGTTGCCGATACCAGAAATGATGGTGGACATCACTTCGATACATGAAATTTTCTCCTTAATGGATGTATTGTCGGGATATATTCAAATCAAGATGGCTCCAGAAGATGTAGCACTTACAACATTCATAACACCGATTGGGATCTTTTGCTACACAGTAATGTTGTTTAGGTTAAAGAACGTCGGAGCAACATACCAACGAGCAATGATGAAGATTTTTATGACCTCATTCACAACCATGAAGAACGTTACGTTGATTATTTGGTCATCAAAAGTAAACAGCAAGTAGACCATTTGTACAATTTAAGGAATATGTTTGAATGATTATGAAAATTTAATCTTAAGATGAATCCCTTAAAATGCTCGTTCGGCGTTACCTCTGAGAAATTTCTAAGATTCATTGTTCATCATCAGGGAATCAAGATCAACCCAGATAAGATTAAAGCTATCCTAGAAATGCCTCCTCCCAAAACCTTGAAACAACTACGTTCCTTCCAAGCAAACTTAGCATATCTGAGACGTATTATTTCTAATCTCTCAGGTAAGTTTCAGCCCTTCTCGGCATTAATTAAAAAAGGACGCCAAATTCTTTTGGGAAGAAAAATGTCAGCAGCCCTTTGAGGACATCAAGCAATACTTAATGACACCTCCAATTTGGCAGCCCCCATCTCGGGAAAACTATTGATACTTTAAACTACAGCCTTAGATGACTCCCTCGGAGCCCTACTAGCTAAAGTCAATGTGATGGTAAAAAAAATGTGCTCTATTACTTGAGTCGTCATCTAATACCGATGGAAGTAAAGTATTCGCTCATTGAGAAGCATTGTCTAGCTTTAATTTTCACAGCCCAAAATCTTAGACGTTACATGCTTTCTCATAAGACTACCCTTCTTTCAAAAGTTAATATGTTGCCTTATTTGATGACCCGACCAACACTTTCTAGATGTTTAGCAAGATGGTCAATTATTTTATTACAATTTGATATAACTTTGTTCCCCTCTATGCTATCAAGGGACAGATTTTGGTAGATTATCTTGTCGTACACCCACTTCCAGCTGGGTCACCACTCAACGATTAATAGTAATATGAATAGATATTACAAATGAAATTCTCCAGTGCATAATGCTGGGAGATGTACTTCGATAGAGCTTTGTCAGCCAGAAAAGACAGGATCAGGGACAGTTATACCGAGCAAAGCAGGGATCAGTCTAATTTTCATTATGCCAGATAAAGGCATGCTGAGATTCTCCTCTCACATGACAGAGTCGTGCACTAACAACGAGGCAGAATATGAAGCGTTAATCACCGGTTTAGAATTGGCAACCTCAATGGATATAATGAATATTACCATTTATGGTTACTCTTAACTTGCCATCCAACAAGTCGCTAGAAAATACAATACGTTGAAGCCAAGGCAAGTAGAATACCATCAATATGCAATGAAGCTGCTTGAATAGATTCTTAGTGTGACTCTCTACTGGATTCCTCGGGGAGATAATGGCCATGCCGACGTTCTAGCAAAACTTGCAAAGGAATTGGCATGTCCCCTGCAGGATTACATTGATATTACAGTGCAAGAAAAAATGATTTTATCTTGAATTGACGTCGATAATCTACAAAAGCTCAAAAAAGAAGGAATGATGATTGTAGTGGCTAATATTGATGAAGCTTGGCGTAAGCCATTAATAGAATATTTGCATACTGGAAAGCTACCAGAGGACAAGTCTGAGGTATATCACATCACAAGAAGGGCTATGTCATATGCCATAGTGGGAGATGTTCTTTTTACAAGATCATTCAATCAAATGTGGCTGTGATGTCTAAGCAAATATCATTAAGGAAGTACAAGCCAGATTTTGTGGTGCTCACCAATCAGGGCCAAAAATGAAAATAAAGATCAAGAGACTCGGATATTATTGGCCAGTAATGATGTCTAATTGCATGGATATAGCTAGAAAGTGTCACCAGTGCCAAGTGCATGGGGTGGTCTTACTCTAACCTCCGATTGTACTACATCCAAATGTTGCTTCGTGGCTTTTTGAGTGTTGAAGCAAGGACATAATAATTCCAATAGACCCTCCATCCTCTAAGGGACATAGATTCATTCTTTCCACGACGAATTACCTCTCCTAGTGGATAGAGGGAGTGCTATTACGAGAGGTTACAACACAACACATCCTTCAATTCTTCAAAAGTCATATCATCTACCATTTTATTGTACCTCTTAGAGTAATTTCTTATAATTGGATAGCTTTCAAATGCATTAAAATCAAATACTTTGTTAAAAGGCATGGGATAGACTGAAGATACTCTACGATCTACAATCCCAGGGCAAATGGTTAGGCCAAGGCCTTTAATAAAACACTGGAAAAAATTTTGAAGAAGACATTGGATGAAAATAAAAGAGATTGGCATAATAGACTGTTAGAAGTTTTGTGGGGTATCAGACAATGTTGAAAACTCTGACTCAATATACACCCTACGCGCTCATATATAGGTTCGAGGATGGTACTACTATTAGAAGTCTAGAAACCGTCTCTTAGAGTCATTGTCGCCAATCAACTTAGAATAGAAGAAAGTGCAAGGCTCAAACTTGAAGAGTTGGAGAGTCTCAAGGGAGAGCAACTAGAAGCGCAAAAAAATTTGGAACTTTACCAAGCAAGGATGGTACAATCTCATGACAAATTGGTCCCCCCAATGACATTCAAAGTTGGTGACCTCGTTCTTGTTCTCAAGAGGCCTATTCTTCCACGCTGCAAGATAGGTGGGAAATTTGAACCAACTTGGGAGGGACCATTTGTCATAGAAGGAGACTATTCAAGTGGAGCCTACTAACTAGTGGACTTCCGAGGTGAAAGGCTTATGTTGTCGATCAATGGAGGATATTTGAAAACATATTATGCCACATGAATTTTTTTAAAATGAGATTTTGAGATCTAGATTGTTTTGGTGTTACTTATTTGGCCAAGCGTCTGTGACTGGGTCCAAAATTTTGTAATAATATTAATCTTAATGAAATGAAAATTTTTGAACTTGCTCACTTCATTCCTTTTCTCTTTTGTTTTCTTAATTTTAACATCTCACTAAAATTAAATAACATGATAATAAAAATTTTACGACTTTACAAATTAAAATTTTATCTAATAAATGTTTTGTTTTGTTCTTGTTCCCACTAAATTTCAGCGCACTGATGTTTTTTCTATCTTCTGCAGAAAAAAATGTCAGGACAAAAGCTTATTTTTTCCTTCTAGGATAGCTTGAATCTCGCACTCAACATGGAAAGAGCACATTGCGGCGGCATCATAGATTTTGACCTGGACTTTGGTCAGGTCAATGTTAACTATGAGGGTCCCATGATGGACATACTTAGCTGATAAGAAAAGGAAAGGTTACCGTCACTTTTGAGAATTTATGTAAAAGAAGACTCCTCTCTGAAGAGGAAGAAAGAGGTAGCACAACTGAATCCAACAGAAGAAACTAGCCCTATACCATCCATGATAACCACACCAACCAAAAACTTAGTCAGCACTGACAAAAGAAGACTGACAGATCCACCTTTAAGAAGAACTCGGTGTCGGAATGTCAATCATCACAGACACAGAACTTTTCTACATGAAGAAAGAAGATGCCTGGAAGACGCAAAAAATTTACTTATCCCGATTTTTGAGGGGAAAATCTACGACCCTTGCATGAGGGACTTCCCCTAGTCAGCTCGCTATGGAGGATGAGTATGAATTCTCTACGGAGCAAGTACAATCTGAAGTACTGGAGGAATTTTGCAAGGGTTGCCCAATGTGCAACATCAAAGTTCCTTTTGAGTCATCGACGGGAGGGGCATTTGTGGAGTGCCCGATGTGCACTGTTCTACACTTAGACCACTACAGTTCATTTGAAGAATTTGCAGCTGTCGATACGGGGCTCTAGGAGACAACTTACTTGGATACCGATTTTTACATTCCATTACTTGTGGAGCCAAGTCAGACGTTGTACACTACAAATGTGGAGATGATAGATCTACCATAACGATCTCAAAGGATCTCCACAGCAGAATCGGAAAGGATAAACAAATTTAAGAGGAGAGAATTTGAGTTTTACAAAGAAATTCAAGGAAATATCATAAATATTTTGGAAGGCCTAGAGCTGTACACTGGAACGTTCTCTGAAAATTATGAAAGAAGAATCCTTAACTATAGATTTGATTTAAGAGACAAAGGTCGGGTTGGAGCTGATGAAAAGAACTTATTCTAAGCCATGAAAGTGGATGAGAGGAAACAATAGGATCACCATCAAATGTTGTTGCTGCTATAATTTCACTAAGGATAGACAAGGGAATCCCCATGCATCTAAGAAATGATGAGGTGGACCTCATGCCCTCTGAGATAAAATGGATGATCAAGAGAATTGTTAGATGGAGCATCCTGCCAGTTGATTGCATTCTAAACAATTATATCATCAATATCTATGACGAGGGAGATTACATTCCCCCGCATATAGACCATCATGATTTCGAGAGGCCTTTCTACATGGTCTCCTTCATGAGAAAGAGCTATATACTATTTGGAAAAGAAATTGATATTATTGGGCCCGGGGAGTTCAAGGGATCCGTTGAGATTTCACTACCGGTAAGTTCAACACTGATTCTTAAAGGAAATGGAGTAGACATAGCCAAGCACTGCATCTCAGAGGTACAACACCACAGAGTGTCTGTGACTTTCAGAAGAATGCACAATAGCAAGATGTCATACAGATTCTGACCTGATCCTGAGCTGGAGGAGCTACACCTGTATGAGCTATGAGAGGGTTGCACCTCTAAGTACGCGTAAAGGGAATTCTTGTCCTGGAGGGTGGCTTAGTAGGTCAGTCTGATCTGGGGCTCGTCCCACAGAGCACAGACAGACAGTTCTTTTTGTCACCTTTTGCACTGTGTTAGAGTAGTGTAAATGATATATATTCAATATGTGATGTTCTAGATGTATTCAGCATGAAATTATTTAGATGTACTTTTGATGCTTTCAGCATATATTCAACCTGTAACGCCTGTTTTGAGCAGATCAATGAAATTTATCGTAGAATGCAGTATGTTTCTCAAATTTCCTTTTGTTCGATGAAGCAAAAGCCAATGAACCATACATTGGTTCTAAACTACAATGAACAAAAGAAAAAACAATAAAACTTAATGATAATGAAATTTGAATAAAATATTCTTTTTGAATGATAAAACAACCAATGAAAATTAAATCTTTTCAATATATATATATATATGCTTTGATAATTAAATGTGATAAAAACAACTAAAAATGAAGAATAAATTTGCTTGAGTTTGTTTCCCTCGAGTTCGAGGTTTCTTACTCTTTACTTGCATACCACGACTATACTTGTCTACACCAACTCCACATCTCTTGGAGTCTCATACTCTATACAAAATCTCACAAATTTTTTTTCTCACCAATGTCAATCTTCACATGACACATATCTATGAGGTTAACACTACAAACTCTCTACACTAATTTCATGTTATTCTCGGGGTCAGTACCTAAATTCAGGTTCCCACCATAACATTCAGGATAGGCCTCTTGATGTCCTATTCCCATCCTTACATTTGAGATAGGCCTCTTTATTCCCTATTCCCATCCTTGCATTTAAAATAGGCCTCTTTACGCCCGTAGAATTAAATAACAATCCAAAAGACTTCGAGGTTGTTTACTTATGCAACATAAATCCTGAACTTATCTTTAGGCTTTTGTATAGCTATTCTACACAATATAAGCCCTAACTTGTTTTAAGATTCTTAGTTTGTCGCTCGTCACAACCTAATTTTTTACATCTTTCAGGCTATTTGTGTGATCAATTCATATGAATGTAAGCCCTAAATTAATAAACTTTGCATGATAAAACATTTAAATATTTCTCCTCTAAACTGAAGCCAAATTATAGGGTAGCTTGGGATGTCACCTAGGTTCTCCTTCAAATTTATGACATCTCCTAGTCTCTCTTTCTTTGGATTCCATAAAATGTTTCAAATTTTAGTCATTCCTCTTTCACACCTCTTTGTCCGATATCGTTGAAAAGTCCTATTCCTTTGACCTTCTTGAAGATAATATCCCCTAATTTTTATCGAAAGTTTTCTTAGGTGACTTCGATTATCTCAGATGTAATTAAGTATAATGGGTTGCCTATATAGGAAGCTTTTTCGAACCTAGCTTAATATAAACCTTATTTAATTTTTCATATTAAATAGGGTAACTTTTCGGCTTATAAATAAATTGGTTTTCACAAATCAAACGGATGTCATATGTTTATTATTTTATTTGATCGAGCCTCACTCTTAAGTAATTTGTTTATCTTTCAGGAAAGATACATAGCTTGAGGTGTAGTGCTCTTTCATTTAAACTA
>NEWO01000139.1:1108095-1134736 GCA_003013225.1 Phalaenopsis aphrodite
ATATATATATATATATATATATATATATATATATATATATATATATATATATATATATATATATATATATATATATATATATATATATATCTGTAGATATATAAGTATATATATATAGATCAATCCGTACAATCAAAATAAGAAATGGACAAATTGTCCCCATCTGGAAGGAGAGCTAGTTGAGCTAGAGGTGCAGTCCCCACTGAAATCAATTCTGTGTTCCTCCCCATTATTGCCAAAAAATGTGTTGGATTGTTGCCTTCTCTAAGGATGTGTTGGAATTTAACTTTAACATTTTTCAAAAGACACTTAATTTTATTAATCCATCTGATAATATTCCAGGGAGGAACCTCTTCTTGTTTTAGTATTCTGTACAGATGCTGATTTGTGATGTTGCATTGATGGGCAAGGTAAATAGCCCAGTAAATGGCTATCTTCTCAATTTCTAGTGCATCATAAGCCCAATATGGAGAGGAGAATTAAAGAATACACTTTCTTTGAGAGTTTCAAACAATACCTCCAACACCAGACGAATCCCTAAAGAAATTACCATCAATTTTGACCTTCGGCCACCCAACAGGAGTAGGGATCCAAAGGACCAAAGATGGCTTACAAATCTGCTTGGCTATCTCATCCGACACCCAATTGTGGAAAACATTGGGAAATTACTCGTATTTAATAATTTTTTGCATATAGGAAGTACAATTAAAAATCATAGACTTTTCCATAGCTTTGAAGTTGTCAAACTTTTCCTGGTTTCTACACATCCAGATGCACCAGGCAACAATACAGGCAATAATTATCAAATTAGCTTCCAACCAGTCCTTCCAACACCACAGAAATTTGTCCCAGCTAACTTTTAGAGTATCAATGTTGAGCTGAATCAACAGCTCAGTTCAAATTCTTTGGGAGAACTTGCAAGAAAAAAACAAATGGTCTAAACTTTCTTCTTCATCATTACACAGGCAAGAACATGAAGGTCCCCTGAGCCCTTTCATCTTTAGAATATCATCACTAGGTAGTAAAGATTGCCAAAGCCTCCAGCATTAAAAAGACATAGAAGGTGTTAACCACATTCCCCAAATTGTTTTCCCCCACAAGACAGGCAACCACTGATATAATTATTGAAAAATTTATGTTGAAAGCTTTTGTGAGGGAGCTTGTGTTGTAATGATTTTATCTTTTTGTACAGGATTGATAGCTATATTCTTTTGTTGGCGCTTTTTTGTTCTAGAGGGAGTGTTGCCCATAAGAAGTCATCGGTCACCGGAATCGAAATCCCGTCGCCCGCTTCGGAAGGACGTTTCAATTTACATATATATATTTAGTTTTAGAAAAATATGAGATCAAAATGACCCCATATTTTTCATAATTTAAATGAAAGAGCACCGTACATCAAATCTTGTATCTATCCCGAAGGATAAACACAAGAATTGAGGATGAGGCTCGATCAAATAAACTAAAGAATATATGACATCTGTTTGGTCTATGAAACCTTTATATTTGCCGACAAGTTCTCATATTTAATATAAAGAATTAAATAGGATTTATATTAAGTTGGGTTCGGACATGCTTCTAGTAAGGGCAAGCCCTTATAGTTAATTACATCTTAAATGACCAAAGTCACCTAAGAAGACTCTCGATAAAAATTAAGAAATATTATCTTCATGGAGTTTCAAAGGGTAGGACTTTTCAATGAGATCAGACGTAGAGGTGTGAAAGGGGATTGACTCAAATTTGAAACATTTTATTAGGGAGTCCTAAGGAGGAAGAACTAAGGGATGTCATGGATTCAGAGGAGAACCTCTATGACTTTTCAAGCTATCCTAATGTTTGGCTTCAGTTTTGAGGAGAAATATTTAGGTGTTTCATCCTGAAAATTTTATTATTTAGGGCTTACATACGTTGAAACTATAACACAAATAGCCTAAAAGACGTGAGGGTTTATGTTGTGATAGACGACAACCTCGGAATCCTAAGACGAGTTAGGGCTTATATTGTATAGCAGGGTTGTCCAAAAGCCTAAAGGTAAGGTGAGGATTTACATTGCATAAGCAAGAAACCTCAAAGTTCTATGGCTTTGTTGTTTAAGTCTAAGGAAGGAAGATTGACTTAACTAGGGAAGACAGGTTTTGCTGTTGAAGATGGTCGTGCTGCCCACCGCACTAGATCCAAGCTCCTTGGCGTGACGAGTTTGAGTTTTCTGGTGTATTAAGTTATAATGTCAAATCAGGTGGCCTTATGGTTGAAGTTCTTTAAATTTTTAGGGGCATATTGAAGTTGATTAGAGCGACACTTGTTATGATCCGACAGTTCCCTTGTTTCGGCACCACTATTTTCTATTGGATTCACTTAGTCTGAATGAATTTACTAAACTCAACTTAAGGAGTTCCATAATTTCATTTAGACCATGGGGAGCCTCGTTAGCAACCGTAGATTTCCTCCTCCGAGGAATTCCTGATCATCCGATAGAGACATTTTAATTTAGTTGCAATTGTAGTTTTGTGTGATGTTTGTGATTAAATTTTGAGTTGTTTTATATTTTGAATGTTGTGGCTGTGAATTTTATCTTGGTTGATTTTAGTTTTAGTTTTGGTTCTGGTTTTGTGGCTATCCTATTAGTTTTAGTTTTCATGCAGGGTGACATCGTTGTTTAGCATGCAAGTTTGAAGGTATAAAAGTTTAGTATGAAAGTACAAGAAAGACAACGCTGAAAACTGTAAAAGCGTACCTGGCGAGTCTTCTCATTCCACCACCTGAAACTCAAAAGGCATGTTAAGGTAGTTTATATGAAACATGGAAATAAAATTTTGACGACCTATCTAACCCTAGGTCATATCTTGGTGGGTTCTTAGGAGTTTAATTAAGGATGATATTTGTCAAGCAAAACATATTAAGTTTAGTAGATCTCCGAGGCATCCAACAGATCTAGAGAAAGAAGCAGGTCCGTGCTACTCTCTCGCTGCTTGGTAGAAAATCCCGAGTTCTTTTAAACTTATTATGTTGCCTAATAATTCATCCCATAAATGTCCTTCGTGCTCAATGAACATTGATGTATCAATTATCCCTAAGAATACAGTAATTATCATCTGTAATTTAATTGTGAAGATTATGTAGGTGAAGACCCTTAAAGAGGCAAGTTAGTGTTATTGGAAAACTTAGCTAAATTTTAGTCCTAATTAGGCTTGTAGTATTTGAAAGATGTTCTAATTTTAATTGAGTTCATTTTTCTAGTTCTCATTTAATCAATTTTGATTTAGCCTAAGTCACTACTCAGCCCTTAAGACCTAGGTGAGTGTCTTAATTAATTTTGAAAAGGTTAAGCATTAGGTGGTCATGATTCATGATTTGAATTTTATTTGAAAATCAAAATAGGGGTATTAAATTGATTAATTATTGACTTAAAAAGTCATACCCCTGAGTCGTGGGTTCATTTTTATTTTAATAAACTTCAAAATTCTAATAATTTTTGGAAATTTATTAACTTATCTTTTCAATTAAGAAAGTGAGGTTGGTTTCTACCAATTAACCCCTTATGTTTCAAACATCCAAATAAAGATTAGAGGTTACCCATTTCCCTCATTGAATTAAGCCTAAATGTTAATTAAGGCTCAATTTCCAAAATTACACATTTGCCCATAAGGCTTTAACACTTCATAATTCATCAAATTTAATCCAAATGACTTTGAAATTTTTATCCTAACTTATTCATGGGTCAATTAAGACATCAAAGGAGAAAATGTGATTTTTTTAAATTTAATTTAATTTATATAATTATTTTCATGGAAAAATAGGATTTTTAAAAGAAAATTTCTAACTTGACCAAGGTAAATCCTAATCCATTGAAATTTTTATTGGAGCTAGATCTACACTAGATAAGCCTTCACACCAAATTTCAAAAAAAAATTTCATTTTATGTGAATTTTAAGAATTATTTTAAATTCTGGTGTATTTATTAATTATAAAATATTTTAAATGTGGAAAATTAAGTTTCATATTTTTGATAAGTTCTCCTAAAATCAAACAACTCAAAGGAGAAGATTTTATATTTTTCTAAAGTTTCTTTGAATTACTGGAATAATTTTTAGTGAAAACTCATTTTTAGCCTTTAAAAAATTATTTTTTAGCTTTGAAATTCAGCTTCTTCATTTAGAAAATCAGGAAAAAAATTCTAATTATTCCTAAGTGCTTAGGAAGCAATTTAGAACATTTCATGAGTTTTATTATTTTTGTGATATTTAGGGATTTTTATTATTTAAATATTTAAAATAGGCTAAAAATCAAGTTTTTATTTTAAATATCATTTTATTTTTAGAAAATACCTCTGATCACAGAGAACTCAAAAAAATCAAGTTTCATAATTTTTCAAGTTATACTTTCATTATTAAAAATCATTTTAGTGCCAAAAATGTTAATTAACTTGAAAATATAATTTAAGTTATCAAATGAACTTGAAGTGCTTTGAAATTTTTATGGTGAGTTCTCTCGATCGAAAAAAAACTTCAAGTCATTTTGTTGTTTGTATTTTCAAAATTAATTATTTTACTGTTTTAGGGTTTGTGAAGATTAGGTTTATTTTGAATGACTTGGCTCATGAGAAATTTTCCTAAAGGTTCTCTAGTCATCATAAACCTTCTAAAATTTTCTTGGATTTTTTTGAGCAACATGCTAATTTCTATGATTAATTTAATCAAATAATGCATACAAAGTTGAACAATATGATTCTCTGTCTAGGGACCTCCTCTAACTTTAGAAAAATTAGGAAATGTTCCTAATATAGAGGCAACAACATGCTAAAATTTCAAGCCATGGTGATATTACTACATGCATGGAGAATCAAAACATCCAAATCAGTGTTTAATTAATTAAAAATAAAATATGCATTACATGAACTTAAAATTATTTCCACATTGTTCTCCTCTGTTCGCTGAGCAAGATGGTATTTTTATTTTATTTTTGAGATTTTTCAACACCAAGATATGAATTTTTTAAGTTTGGGATAATTTTCTGAATTAATTAAATCCCTATTCATCTATTTAAATGTGCGGCGCCACCTCAACCTACGGCAGCTCTGAAGCTCCACGTGGCGTACTCTCATTCGACGCCGCCATTCACCTCAGCACTAACTCGGTCCACGGTTTATGTTCCGAAGTGTTGGTCGGCTTGATCTCGACCGTCCATCCGATACACGCGCGATCGAATGGCTCCCCGTCATCTTCCCTAAAAGCATAACCCGAGAATCATCCATCTTCTAGCCTTAAGATCTCTCTCATTTTTTTATCCAAATTAGATGAATTTTTTTTTAAATGCTCGTCTAGACTAGAAGAACATATCCATATAGTTATGATGCCATGAAATCAACTCAAAACAAATAGAGTTCAAATAGACTCAGGAATAAGAGAAGTTTTATACCTTGACTCTGAGAAGTGAAGCTTCAATCAGAGGTTCTTGGCACATTTGTTGGGCTCCAAGGAGGCTAGGGATTGAGCCTCTAGTCTTGGTGTAAAGCCTAGGCGTGATCTTGATCAGGACGAATTTTGGGTGTTGGTTTACAACTATTGTAGAGGCTACTTCAGAGGTTAATTTGATGGGACTTTGTCTTCTCTTGCTATTATGAAGGTGTGGGCATAAGAAATTGAAGTTTGGTGGAGTTTTCAGGGATGTCATGTTTCTGTCCTAATTTTCAAGCTCAAAATTAGGGTTACACCGGGGGAATCAAGCCAATGGAATGATTGGAATGGGCTGTAGAGGTCTCAAAGAAGCTCTATGAGTGATTTTAGAAGCTCTCTCTGAGAAAATGTTAACACACATCCTATGGCCATGAAGGTGAGTTTCTATAAAAATGGCCATGAGGTGGCTCTCAGGGCAAATGTTTGGGTGCATTGTGGTGCTTAGGTGGAGGGCAAAGGAACTCTACAATTTGATTTGGCTGAGCTGACCTCTAGGATTGATTTGGGTGAAATTCAATAGGGGTGGCCCTCAATTTTGGCTTCTTCGGGGACTAGGCCGGCCCACCATGGCAGGTGGAGGTGGCTACGAGCTCAGGGCATCCAGGGTAATCTGTCAAAGAAATTTAATGCAATAGGGTTTAGTTTTGGTAAGGGTATCTTAAGCATGTGCATTTTTAGAAATAAGATCCCTTAATTTGGGGGACTTTTGTTCCATGCTTAGTTTAGGTGGTTAGATGGGTTATGGCTCAGTCTTAGGGTCTAATCAATGGCTGAGGTGGAGTTAATTTGATTGCTTTAAGGTGGTTTGGTCATATCTAATGCATGGGTTAAAGTGATCAAAGTTTAGGTTTGGGCTAGGTTAGCCATGTCAATTGACCCAATTTTTTTATCAATATTGTGTAGATGATTGTTATGAAGATTTTTGGTGAAGGGTTGAAGTGATTTTGAGTTCAATTGGTAGGTCAATTTAAGGGATTTTTGAAATTTGGTCAATTTGGGCATGTTGGGTTAAACGGTCTAGGTTGGGCTAGCCTTGGGCTAAGTCCAAATTTAATGGTTCAAATGATCAAGAGATGTTGTGAAGATTTTTTATGAAGGGATGGAGTGGAAATTTTGGGGCTAAGGCCTTTAATTTGGTGAGATTTTGAGACAAGGCCAATTTTTGGCAAATTTGGGGCTTTTGGACATAGGTTGAAATCAAATGAAATTGAGTTCTCTCCAAGGCCAATTTGAAGGTTAATTTTGATGTATGGGGATGTTATGAAGGTTTTTCAACACAAATTGCGACCAATTGAGTGGACTAGGGTTCAATTTGGTGGAACCAAGTCATAGGGATAAAATTGAGTTTTCGTTTTGGCTCAAAATTGAGTTTTTGTTTTGGCTCAAAATTGGGTTCAAATCATCGACTAATTGTGCTATGATTTGTTCTATATTGGTCACATCAAGGGTGAATTTAAGCTTAGAATTGAAATTGGGGGAAATTGAGACCAATTGGATACACATTTGAGGTAATTTGTGGAAAATATGGGTCTTTAAAGGGCAATTTGGGGGTTCTCATCAAAGATTGTCAAATTGGCTCATCTAATAGTTGAGAAAAATAAAATTAAAAATATTTGGCAGGTTTTGAGAATTTTTGGGATTTTTTAGAATTTTTGGAATTTTGGGGTAAAGAAGGGTATTTTGGTAATTTGGCCAATTTTGATGATTTTGGGTAGCTTGGGTGTTCTCAAAAGGTTTGAGATGATTTTTGAGACAATTTGGGTATTTTGGGTAGATTTGGGAATTTTGGCCAAATTTGGGGTTCCAAAGGTATCTAGGTAATTTGGGGGAACTTAAGGGCAAAAAGCTATGTTGGGTGTCTTGGTAGAGTTGGAGTGCCAACCATTATTAATAAGCCATGGACCAATGGACCTCATTTGGGTCCTCTATGTAGTGGTCTTCGCCAACCCCTAGCCTAGGGCTAGAGGGTTTAGGGGACCACCCACAGGAGTCTCCCAAAAGTATCAAGGGACCAGAGCCTAGAAATTCTTGGTTTAGGATAGTGAGTGATTGTGAGTGTAAGTGATTGCAAGCGAGTGCCTGAGCTCTGGACCAACACCCAGTCAACTCTAAGGTCCAGAAGTCCTAAGGGTGACTCTCCTTGAGCTCCCCCATAGTGATCTCACCTACTAAGCGCTAGAGGTTAGGACCAATATATTGAACTTCAAGTTAAGTAAAAAAGAGTGTAGAATTTCTAATGGTGAGGGTTCCATGTCTGGTTTTCTAAGAATAGTCAATAGGAAAGTCTTATGGCTAGACTTAGGCTACTAAAGAGGAAAAACTAAACCTCAACCAAAAGTGAGGTCAACATCTTTACCAAATACATCTGCTTTTCATTTAAGATGGTAGACAGCAGGTTGTAATTCCATTGATTATCAGTCCAAAATTCTTTCACCTTAGTCAGATAATTGGGAATGGAGTTAGAACATGACAAATTCTCCCCATTCCAAGTCCATTTATCTAATCGAAAATTGATTTTCCCTTCTCCAAGCTCCCAAATAAGTAAATCTTCAACTTGAGTTCTGATCTCTAGCAATTTAGTCCAAAGCCTGAAATCACCAAATTTCTTCTTAGCCAAGTTAGGATGTAATGCCCTGCAGTACTTCCTTTACATAAACAGTGCCCATAGACTGTCTTGGGCTCTAAACTTAATCCACAGTTTGCAAAGATTTATAAAACTTAGTTGCCGAAAATCTTTAAAGTCTAAACCACCTGCATGTAGAGGCTTACAAAGTTTTTGCCAAGCTAACCAATGAAACTGTTTCTTCTGTCCAGGCCACAGGAATTTATTAAAATTCTGCCCATCAAAATTTGAGTCCCTTTCTTCATTATGAACATTTGAAGAGCATAGGAAGGGATGTAATTTAAGATGCTTTTAAGGAGAGTGATCCTACCTTCATTTGAGAGGAAGGAACTGGTCCAACATTGAAGTTGTTTCTGAATATGATCAATAACTCCATTAAATTGAGTTTTTTCGGTTCTCCCTTTAATTAATTGGACTCCAAGATAATTGATTGGTAAAGAAGCCAGGCTAAAACCATTGTGTTGGGAAACCCATTACTTCATTTGTTGAAGAATGTGTCAGCTAGTAAAAATTTGACAATTTTGTTTTTTAAGATTCATACCAGATGTTCTTTGAAAGTGTTTGAGTCCTTGATAAAGGGACTTCACAGCAGTCTTTGTAGCCTCTGAGAAAATAATAATATCATATGCATAGGACATGTGACTCACACTAATATTTGATATGTGCTGATAGGCCAAATAAGGAGAAGAGGCAAACATTTGATTTAGGAACCTTGAAAGATAATCCATTGCAAGAATAAAGATTGTGGGGGACAAAGGGTCTCCTTGTTTGATTTCCCTAGAAGCAGTGAAGAAACTATGGCTCTTGCCATTAATTAAGATAAAATGGTTATTGCAATTGAACCATCTTCTAATCTGATTGATAAAAGCCCCTGAGAAACCCTTAGCAGTTAAAGTATCTAAGATAAAATCCCAGTTAATTCTATTCTATGCATTTTGGATGTCCAATTTGAGAATGAGATTGCTGCCTCTACATTTTCTAACAAGATCCAGCAACAGCTCTTGAGCCAGTAAAATGTTATCAGTGATTGCCTTCCTTTCACAAAAGCCACCTGATTATTAATGATAAGCTGCTGAAGATAAGGTTGAAGCCTAGTGACAATTATCTTGCTGATAACTTCAGAAATAACATTGGGTAGGCTGATAGGTCTGAAATCACCCCAACCTATCCTACTGGAATTTTTGAGTATCAAAGTTATAGTGGAAGCAGTGAAGTACCTAGGCGAATCAATTCCTTTAAAGAAGTTTTGTACTGCAGAAATAAATCCCCCACAGATGATATGCCAAGTAGGCTTATAAAAGTTAGCAGTGAAGCCATCAAGTCTAGCCACCTTTTCATCATCAATAGAGTCCAGAGCAGCTTTAACTTCTCCTTCCAAGGTAATCGTATTTAGTTCCAAACTATGGAAATACTCTTGACAATCAAAGAAGAGCTCAATATTGATCTAGGTTCTAGCATACAAATGATCATTAAAAAGAGTTTGGAAGTAATTGACAGCATCCTGGGCAATAGCATCAGCATCAAACAAGCAGTGACCAGTAGAATCAGTGATAGAAAGAATCATATTGTTTTTCCTTCAGAAGTTAATACAAGCATGGTAATAGTTAGAGTTTCTATCTCTCTCAATGAAGTTGGTGACAACAGCCTTCTTCTTCAAAAATCTTTCAGAATACCTAATCTGCATCAGAAGTTCTTCATTAGCTTTATGAAGGTCAACTTCATAATTCAATCCCCTTTGATAACCCTTTTCCATATTTAGAACTCTATTTTGAGCATTAAGCAGGTTCTCATGTATATTTCCAATAGTATTCCAATTCCACTGTAGCAAATGTCCTGCCACCTTTTTTTGGAGTTCCCATAGATTATTCCAGGGATTAATCTCCCCATCAGACCTCCAAACATTATCAACTTCCTCAACAAATTGAGGATGTAGAGTCCACATATTTTGAAATCTGAGTGGAGCTCTATTGAGGCTTTCAGCATTTTGAATGGATTAAATATAAGGCTTGTGGTCTGAACCAGCCATGGTAAGATGAGAAATAATTGTCAAGGGGAAGGTCTGAAACCATTTAGAGTTACCTAGCTTTCTATCCAGCCTTTCCCACGTGGAACCCCTCCTTCAAGTGAAATCAAGACCTTGATAACCAAAATCAAATAATGCAGCCTCAGATAGAAAGTCATTGAATCTTTCATGACAGATAACGAAGGTGGTCTTCCACCTCTTTTTTCACTAGGAGAAGAAATACAAATCAAGTCCCCCCCCAGAATCTAATAGGAATTAACCGATTGCTTAATTTGAGTTAAATCAGACCATAAAGTAGCATGTTTATTAGAAAGGCTGTTGGCATATATGAAAGTGGCATAGCCAACTTGAGCTCCAATAGAGAATTGAATATGAAGAAATTGGGAATGATTATGTAGAACAAACCACTGGAGTGCAGCTCTAGCAAAGAGCCAGATCTTATTATTAGAATTAGAAAAATGAGTAAATTTTGGAATTTTTTTTAAAATTTTGTGGGAATGCATAGTTACCATGGGTTCCAGAATCGCAAAGCACCAAACTTTATGAACTCTCACAAGATGTATTAATCTCTTTAGACAAGAGGGGTGAGCAATACCCCTAATATTTCAACATAAGAACTTTATCATTGAGAAAAGGTCCTCCCCTTCCCCCTAGTTCTAGGATGGTGATCCACAATTACAGTGGAGGGTCCATCCAAAGACTATTTAACATCTAACTTGCCGTTCTTTTTCTTATTACTTTTCTGAACCTACCAGTCTTCAGTTAAAACATCTGTCACAATGTTAATTGTAGGATCATCAATCTTAATTGGGTTAATACTTAATAAGCTATCAGCTGCTATTGCAGTTCCCATCAAATTAGTGTCAATGGAAATATTTTCTTCCTGAGCACCAACTTTACCATTAGGCTCAGTCTGAATAGCAATAGTTTCAGCTTCTATAACAACAACACCAGCTCTTTTTGCCCCTTCCTGTTTTGGTGCCTCTGCAAGCCTAGAAGCAGTAACTTTATCCACTAAACCTTTCTTTTTAGATGGAGGATGAAGTCTATAACACTTCTCCAAATTATGGTCAAACATTTTATAATGCTGACAATATATAGGTTCTTGCTCCACCACAATCTTCTGCCAGAAACCTTCTTCTTCAGTTCCAATCCATGCCCTTTCAATATCTGGTAATGTAATATCCCTTTCCACCAGGACTCTAGTACCAGCTGGTCTAGCCATATTATAAGTAGGAGCATCAATTTTCAGAGGACAACCAAGTACTCTTCTAATGCTAAAGAGAACATTTTGATGGTAATATTGAATGGGAAGGTTAGGGAATTTGAACCACATTGGAACAATTGGGGGTTCCTTAATAGGATCATACTCAGGTGTCCACTTCATCAATTTCATAGGAACTCCATTAATGATCAAGGTCTATTTAGCAAATACTCTTGCATAGTCTTCTTCATTGAATAAAGAGATTAACAGGTGTCTGCCATCTAATAACCCCAGCCACCAAGAGCCTATAAGTTTCAAATCCTTAAAATACTTCCTTACCAGGTACATCTTTGGATGGCCATATTGAAATTTGCCTATTAAAGTAAACTTGATAGTTACATTGAGATCATGAATTTCCTGTGAAGAGAAAATAATGGCAGGTTCCCCTTCCTTCAACCCTAAGGGATTAACAAAAGGGCAAACTTCCCTCCCTGCAGTAGCATCATGAAGATTTTGTGGAAATATCAAATGATCAAAGGATTTAGGCACTTCAAAACCACTTCCAACAACTTCAGCAAAAGTAGCCTTAGTCCATTGGGCATTGGTTTCAACATCAATGAGAAAGGCCATTGAAAGCACTTAACAAAATAATAGAAAAATCAGGAGCTGGAAAAAATCAACCAGCAAGAGAGCAAAAACTCAGTAAAGGAGAAATAAAAGTAGACGAACCCACAAAGTTTAGAAATAGCTTGAAACAAGAAAACCAACAAAAAGTCAATAATGTCAAAGCTAACTCAATGCAAAATAAAATCCACCAAGCTAGTGAAGCAAAACAGCAAGCTGCTCTAGCAAACAGTGGAACAGTAATAAAAGATCAAAAGAAAGCTTCCCGGGAAAAACACAAACAGCCTTCTAGATCAACAAAACTTCTTGAAGAAGAAACTATCTCCTCCACCCAGCTCCACAGCACCTCCAAGAAGATCCATTACTGCCAAAACCCTAGCAGGACAAAGCAAGGTCCAGCTACCACCATCTTCTCATATATATGTAACTTTACCAAAGCTATCTACTCTAAAGATGACCAGACTCATGTTTATAGATTTTACTGGAAAGCTCCTGATTATCACACAGTTAAGATAAATACTTATGGATGCTTCAATAAGTCAGGAGCAGGTGTGGGGGTGTCTACAAAAATCACTTGCGGAAATGCATGTTATACTTTCACATTCCTATTTTAGTTGTTGATGTGTTGAAATTGAACTAGTGGCTATTTATTTGGCCTTAAAAATTTCCAAAATGTCTAGCTGGTACAACTTATGGATAGAAGTGGATTCTTCTGCTGTAATCAAGATACTGAAGGATGAGGAGCATGTACTCTGGCACCTTACTTATTGGATAAAAAAAATCAGAGAAATATCTTCACAGCTAAAGGTGCACTACACTTTCATTTATATAGAGGGAAACTAGCCTGCAAATTGGCTTGCTAGACAATGTTATAACTTAAAGGAATTCTCTCTTGCTATTTCCCCTCCCCACACCCTTCAGTTTTTACTGCAGGGAGACAGGATTGAGGTCCCACACTTCAGACTTGTTTGTCAAAATCAAGAGTGACTGCTTTATTTTCAGTTTTTGTTTTCATTTCCCTCTTCTTTTCTTCTTATTGTGTACCCCATGTTATCTGGGGATTATTTTTTAGGCAATTTATTGTTTTTGTTTGGCATTGTGGGAGGATTGATGGTTCGTGTATTGAATCAAAAGGTCTCCAGCTGTTTTTCCTTTTTCTTGTAACCCCTTCTTTAATCAACATGTAGGGAGACAATAGCATCTCCTTAAACAAATATATATATATATATATATATATATATATATATATATATATATATATATATATATATATATATATATATATATNATATATATATATATATATATATATATATATATATATATATATATATATATATATATATATATATATATATATATATGTGTGTGTATATGGTTTAAGGAGATTCTAGTGTCTCCCTACATGTTAGAGTAATGAGAAGGTTACAAATCAAGATTAGCTGGATAACATGTTGATTCAATACAGGAATCAATAGTCCTCCCAAAATAAACAAAACAACAATTTGCCCTTTGGGGCAGCAATGTAAAGCTAAAAAGTATCTTAAAGAAACCCCCAAAAAACATAATGGGAGCAACACTAGAAAAGAGGAGGAAAATGAACATCAAATGAAGCAAAACTGTCTCCATTAATCTTGATTTACAATTTGAAATGTGGGACCTCTAGCATATCTCCTTGCAATAAAAACTAAAGGGTAGGGAGAAGGGTAACAACAACTGAGAAATCCTTTGAGTCATAACCTTATTTTGTAAGCCAATTGGTAGGTCGGTTCCCTTCCCTACATATGAAAGTGTAGATTATCTTGAGCTGTGAGGTTAGATCTCAAATTTTTTTGATCCTATATGTAAGATGTCAGGGGACTTGCTCCTCATAGTTCAACATATTAATCACTGCTGTAGAATCAACTTCTAACCATAAATTATACCATCTAGTTATTTTGGAAATATTAAGGGCCCAATAGACAGCAATTAGTTCTGTTTCAAGGACAACAACAACCATAATATGAGTATAAAAGTGCAGTAAGAATTTTCCAAGGTGATTTTTGTAGACACCCCCCACACCTGCTCCTGATTATTGAAGCTTCCATCTGTATTTATCTTAAAAGTATTATGTTTTAGAGGTTTCCAGTAAACCCTATAGACTTGAATAAGGTCAGACTGTCCCAAAGAGTTTGAGTTGGAAATATTAGGGAATCTTTTGAATTTAATCATCATGTGTACATAAAATAGACTGTTTCTGACAATCTTTTCAGTTTTTGGTATGCAATCTTCAAATTTAGCCTTGTTTTTCTCCATCCATATGAACCAACCAACAATTAGAGGTATAGAAGCATAATTTCTACTATGCCAGGTTTGCCAGCAGGTGGTAAGTTTGTCCCAAGTAAAGTGTTCACTTTTAATATTCAGGTGTGATAGCAGCTGTTGCCACACAAGTTGGACAAATTTGCATTGAAAAAAGAGAAGAGGCAGTGATTCCTCCTCTTGTATACAAAGCCTGCATTTGGAAGGACCCCTTAACCCTTTTAATTTAAGAATATCATCAGTAGGAAGCATGTTATAGAATGCCTTCCACCAAAAAAAGGACATGGAAGATGAAAGAAATTTGTTCCAAATGAAAGCTTCCCATGGTATGTGCTCCCAGTAGAAAACTAGAGTTGATAGATTTGGGAAGACTTTGGTTTGAGAATGACTGCCAAACGGTTTTATCAGGTTTACTTCTATCAATTTTAATGCTAATAATTTTAATGACTAAGTGGGCTTGGAGAATATTTGACAGCTTAAGTATAGACCACTTTTCATCTACCCAACAATCAGCAGCTTTGAAGTTAATGTTAGAGACATTACTAATAGGGGACAGCCAATCTTTAGGGAACCAAGTATCAAGCCAAAAACTTATATCCCCTTTGTCAAAATCCCAAATAAACAGATTTTCAGTAGTTTGTCTTGTATTCAGCCTCTTCCCCCAGAGTCTGGAATCCCCAATTTTCCTAGCAACCAGTGTGGGATGCTGGTTTCTACAATATTTGCCCCTCATGAATTTAGCCCACAAAGAAGTTTGGGCTCTAAACTTAATCTATAACTTACATAGGTTGATTTGAAAAAGTTGGTTTAGACTCTTAAAACCAATGCCCCTTGCTAGCTGGGGTTTAGTAACCTTTTGTCAAGATGCCTAATGCATTTGCTGCCTATGTCCTGACCACAGGAACCTATTAAAAGTTCTTTCTAAGTGGATTTGGGTGCTTTTCTTTATATTTTTCATCTGCAGGATAGAAGAGGGAAAAGTAGTTAGAATGCTTTTCAGCGGTGTAATTCTACCCGCATTAGATAGAAAAGATTGGGTCCACCCATTGAGATAGGAAGTGATCTTATTTATGACATCCTCAAATTGTATTTATTTTGTTCTGCCAGTGAGTAGCATGACACCTAAGTACTTGATAGGGAGCTGGGAGTTGGAGAAGCCAGTATAATTTGAAGCCCAGTGTTTGTAATTCGTAGATGCTTGTTTATTAAAAATCAAGAGGCACTTTTCAGGATTGAAACACATCCCAGAGTGTGTTGGAAATTTTTGAAGAGACTGATACACTTTTCTCACTACATTCTTATGAGCTCTAGAGAAGACCATGATGTCATCAGCATAAAGTAAGTGAGATATGGCTATATTGGATCTATGTTGGTGTCTACTGTAGCTTTGGTTTCGGAGAGATTCATTCAAAATTCTAGATAGATAATCAATAGGAAGGATGAAAATAGTGGGGGATAAGGGATCCCCTTGCTTCAAACCCCTGGTTGCAGTGAAGGACCCCCAACCTTTGTCATTTATGAGAAAAGAGTGATTATTATTGTGTAGCCATCTGTGGATAAGTTGACAGAAGTCAATATGAAATCCTCTGGCAGTATAAATTTCCATAATGAATCCCCAACTAACAGTATCATAAGCCTCTCTCAAATCCAATTTGTAAATCAAATTACCCCCTCTGTAGGTCTTATTTAGATCAAGCAATAGTTCCTGTGCCAAAAGAGAATTGTCAATGATTGATCTCCCCTTCACAAAGGTAGTTTGATTGGGTTTAATAATATAATCAGGATGAGGTTGAAGCCTATTAACAATGATTTTGGTAATTACATTGTTGATAACAATAGCTAAACAAATTGGTCTGAAGTGATTCCAGTTGTGTTGCATATCATATTTGGGGAACTGCACAAAAGTAGAGGCACGAAAGTATTGTGGAAGATTGTTTCCTTGAAAAAAACTTACCACCGCTGCTATAACCTCAGGCTTTATGATGTCCCAAAATTTTTTATAGAACTAAGCAGTGAAACCATCAGGGCCAGCTGCTTTGTTGCTACATATAGATTTCATAGCCTCCCAAATCTCATCTTCATCGGGGATTTCAGTAAGATTTAGGTTTGTTGTGTAATTCAGTTCAGCAGAGAAATAATTTTTTTCAATAGGGATTCTGTGATTTGGATCTTGATTCAATAGGTTTTTAAAATAGCTTACTACATCATGTGCTATCTCAGCATTCTCATGCAGCCACTTCCCCTCAGCATTTTCAATAGCATGGATAGTATTTCATTTCCTTATATATTTGATATAAGCATGGTAAAATCTGGTGTTTCTATCCCAATCAGTGAAAATATTCATAACAGCTTTTGGTTTAAGAAATTTATTTTGATAGTCAATAGCAGTAAGAAGTTTGTTTTGAGCAGTAAGCAGTTCTTTTTCCTCTACTTTCCTCGCCTGTTCATCTTGCTCCAGTCTTGTAACTTCCTCTTCTAGCTCTTGAACTTTAGTGAGGAGATTTCTAAATGCCCCCCAACTCCATTTCCTAATGGCTTTGGCAAATTTTAATTTGTAGTAAACTGAGTTTAATGAATGAGTCAGGATGGGAGATCCCATTCCAAAGGTCAGCAATGTAGGAGTTGTAAGAAGGATGGGAAGACCACATATTTAGATATCTAAAAGGGGGAGGGGAAGATGTATTATCAGAGCAGGTAATTTTAATAAGAATTAGCCTATGGTCAGAACCAGCAAGGCTGAGATGAGTGACAAAAGTAAGGAGGAAAATGGTTATACCAGCTATCATTAACCAAGACTCTATCAACTCTTTCCCAAATTTCACCCCTCTTCCAAGTGAAAGCAGGCCCCTTGAAACCCAAATCAAATAAGTCAGCACTGTGAATGTTATCATTAAAGGTGTTCATCTTGGCTTGGCTAGGAGCTCTACCCCCATATTTTTCAGAAGAAGTAGTAATGCAGTTGAAATCTCTCCTTACTAATGACGGGGAATCCATCTGCTGGCTGATATTCAACAAGCAATTCCAAAGCTCTTTTCTATCATCCTTTGTACAACCTGCATAAATGAAAGTACCATGTCCCAAATGGACATTGATATTAAATGTGAATTGAAAAAAATGGTGACGGTTAACTAATATGTTCCATCTGATTTCCTTCCTAAAGAAAATCTAGAACCATAGGTTCCAGAATAACAATGCACCAAAGTTTGTATTTATAGTTCAAATGTAAGACTCTTTTAAGAGATAGGGGATTTTCCATTCCCCTTGTGTTCCAGCAAAGGATATTAATCTTTAGATTGGTGGAGCTAGAGGGATGGCTGTGATCTTGATCTGGTTCTACCTCTGTGATGATAGAGAGAACCATTCTTTGTTCTAGCTTTACCCTCTGCCTGCATCAAGCTAACTCCTTGCTGTAATTTCTGCACTTCTGTCACTGATTTACTTTTCTTCCTGGCTATTTGAATCTGCCAATCTTCTTCAATAGCCTATTTTAGGCTAGTAATTACATGTTCCTAAGGAGCCTTGTCATGAATGTCAATATGACTTTCCTCTTAGATGGAAGGTGAAGGAGTGATCATTATAATTTCATTAATTTCCTTTTTTACTGTTCTGATTGGAGAGTCCACTGTGATTCTGTTTGGAGGGGAATCTATCAGCTCACCCAAAGGATCAACTGATGTGGAGTTAACATTGATTATTGAGAGTGGTCCCTCAATCCTTTGAGTGGTTTCTTTTCTATTATTCAGGTGTGTTTCTTCAATAATGTTCATAGTAGCTTTCAGGTGTGTTTCTTCCTGCTTCCCTATGATCCCTGTCAGCATTCCTTTTAGGAGGTGGATGTAACCTGTAGCACTTTTCCACTGTGTGGCCAAACATTTTGCAATGTTGGCAATAGTAAGGTTTTTGTTCAGGGACAAATTATTGCAAAAAGCCTTCAGTATCAGAACCAATCCATATTCTCTTCAGCTTAGAGAGATTAATATCTCTTTCCACTTATATTCTTGCCAATTCTTGCCTAGCTTTATTATATGTGGGGGCATCCACTTTCAAAGGTGTGCCCAAGGCTCTTCCAATGTTAAATAAAGCATTCAACTTGAAGAAAGGAAGTGAAAGGCCTGACAATTTGTACCAAAGAGGAACCACAGAGGGTTCTTCACTTGGATTAAGGTTAGGAGTCCACTTTACAATTTTCATTGTAGTTCCAGCAATAACCACATATTGCTTAGCAAAGATTCTTGCATATTCTTCCTCCACAGCTAGTTGGATTAGTAGGTGCCTCCCATCCATTAGTTCTATTTTACAATTTCCTATGAACTTTAGAGATTCAAAATAGTTTCTAACCAGCTCCATCTTAGGGTGTCCTAACTGAAATTTTCCCACTAAACTGAATTTCACTTCCTCCTTACGTGAGGTTAAGTCTCTATTTGTTAAGAACACTGCAGTCACTCCTTGGATCCAAGTGGGTGAATGCAAGGACTATATCCTCTTCCTACAGCTGTATCATGAAATTCCTGAGGGAATACCAAGTGGCCATAATCTTGTAGTACTTCATTTGTTCTTCCAACAACCCCAGCATATGTTGCTTTGGTCCACTGTGAATCAGTGGAAACATCAATAAGTGTATCCATTATAAAGTGACCAACAGATGGAAGATAAACCCCACCTAGTAGTAGTCAGAGAAAGCAGTACAGTCCCTAAGGGTCACCAGACTGTGGAAACCACCCAAAGAACACAAGCAAATCTATCCAAACTTGAAGTAGAACCAGAACCAGTCAGCCTAACATAGTTAGGCACCAGAAGATAAAACCAAGAGGCAATAAAGGAAGTGGGAAAGAATTCCCACAAACTTAGAGAGCAACCAGAGAGTGTACTCAATGTAACAGTAACTCCCAAGAAAGTGTAAGAAGAATGAACACCACCAGAGAGAGAAGCCGGCAGGAAGGAAGCCACCACAGTCCACCACTTCAGAGTCTCACTTCAGCGAGCAGCCAGCAATCTTCAACCTGCCTGAAACCCTTGCAGAGCACCTTTCCCTCCAGCCGTCAGCATCTTGATATCCATTATATATATAAATATATATATATATATATATATATATATATCTGTGTGTGTGTGTGTAAATTAAATGTCTTTCCGAAGTTGGCAACAGGATTTTGATTTCGACCAACTGCTGAACTTTTTAGTGCTGACCAATTTCATATTGTGTTCGGCATTATAACCATAAGAATTTAAAATGCATTGTGAGATAGATACTTATGGCTCCATTAGAGCCCTATTGTACTTGATCAATACGTATACTTACGTTATTATTGCAGTTTGAAAGTTTAAAAATTATAAAATATTAAACTATTTATAATGAATTTATTTTTATTGTGATTGAACTGCATATTTACTATTTGTGTTGTCGTGCATGTATTGTAGTGTTGAATGATATTTACAATGCACCATAAGAATTGCACATCAGTACTGCTGACAGACCATCCAGCTCTAGAATATCGGCCTTAAAAGAGATGGTCTAGAATACTAAATATTTTGGGTTGGTATCTACTGGCGGAATTAAGGTTAGAAGTTTTGAGGAGAATCTCAAGCATGAAGAGATTGTTGTTGCCTCAAGGGAGAAGGTTCATCAGCTACTGTCAGTGGATCTTAAGACCACCAAAGGAAGTTCAATTGAAGCAACATTGGAGAAACCTAGGATAGATCTCAAGCTACTATCCCAATAAAGGAAGAATAAGTCTAATAATGGTGAAGAGGAAGATTTAACTAATTACGTGAAACAGGAGTTGTCAAATTGAATGTGGTTGAGACTTGAGTGTCATCATCTCTTTGTAAGGCCCAGTCACTCGTATTAGGAGATGAACTAAAGGCATTACAAAGGTTTCTTCAGCAAAAATACAAGATGATTGACCTCATTGAAATGAGAATAGAAGAGATGATGGTGTCTTAGCCACTCTTCAGAGCAAGCCCCAACCGCCGATGAAATCTCCTGTGGAAGTTGTCCAGATCTTAAATGAAAGAAAAGAATTGAACTCTATTGATAGAGAAAAGTAAACAAAGAAGGATTTCATCCAAATTCTAATACCATAAAATGATATTATGTTTGTAGAAGAACAACAGGTGAGAGAGGCCCTAGCCTAGTTTAAAGGAGAGGCATTGATTCTGAGGGGTACATTTTACTTGAAGAGTTTGATGTCATACAATTTTCTAAAGCCTTCGACTAACTATGTTTAAGAGTTTCAATGAGACAAGAAACCCCTGGAAGTATATTGCTCACTTCCTTGTAAATTGTTACAATGAGGGGGTGCAGGGATGCTTTGTTGTTCCGCTAGTTTCTTAGCAGCCTCTCTGGAGTTGCCTTCAAGTAGTATGTGGAGATGCTAAATGGTTTGGTTAAAATATTCATACAAATGGAAAAATTGTTTGTCAAGTGGTTTGATGGGGCTTAATACTACATCACTGTAAGTTATCAAGTGTCAAAGAAGCATGATCAAGAGGCATCTCAACAAAGGTATCATCAAACAGAGAGAAAACACACCTTGCGAGAGAACCTGAGAAAGGTCAATCTTTCTATGAATAAAGCAGTTGGTAAGATGTTCCACGGCTTGATTAAGATGTCTGATTTTTATTTACCAGAGCTCAAGAGGTCAGAGGAGGTGGACAAGAAGGATCATCCTTTGTATTGCCTTATCACAGGATGCTTTGGCATACAATAGAGGGTTACTTTACTTTCAAGAATTGGCTCAAGACCAACCTCAAGAAAGGGAACATTACAATTTTGAAAGAGTACTTGAAAGAACCTAAAAGAGGTTATGTTAATGTCATTTCAATCAATCCTATTGTTCATATTGACTCTTATGCAATTGATGATGGATTGAGTACAATATGGACAAAATCCTCAAAGAAGATGCTACATCAGATTTAGACAGCTTTGTTGTATGATTCAATTCAGAGTTCGAGACCTGCTAAGCCATCACTATCAATTATAGTTGAGATGTAGCTTCAAAAGAAGAAGATGAAGAAGACCATGAAGGAAAAGGAGACTGAAGACCCAAAGAGTAGACTAGGGCTTGCCTTTCCTTGGATAATTGTTTCTAATTTGGGGGAGAAATCCCTCGAACCTCTCACTCTATATGACTATATGTTTGCCCCGCAGAGTACTACAATGATAAGAGTTCTGAAATTGGCTACAATTTGACTATTTCTAGCAATAATGTGGCTAATGACAACCAACCTAATTTGGAACTTGATATTTATTTTAAATAGAAATTCTCAAATTGTACAAAACCTTAGTGTTCGCTATAAGGAGGAGGGTACCGTCAAGGATGGTTATAATAAATTTGGAAGTGACATACTCCTTTACAAATTCTGGGGACCACCTATCAAAATTTAACTTGAACCCTCAGACTCTGAAGCAACTCAAGAAGAGTCAGTTATTCTAGCTTAAATGAAGACACCCGCAGATTCACCACAAAATATAGAGGAAATAACAAATATCAACTTAAGAAGCAGAAAAGTTTTACCCCCAAGAATGGGTTCAAAATACAATGAAACTTAGATGGTTGTTGAAGGAGAGCCTACACTACTAGCAAAAAAAATGCTTATTTTGGAAGGAGTTAAGGAAACATGTAAAAAAAATGTGGAGTACAAAGTGTTAGCCCATCTTTGAAAATTACCTACCAAATTAAGCATCTACAACACTCTGATTATATTAAAGAAGTTGAGGGAAGCTCTGCTTAGGGCCTTACTCAACTAAAAGGTTTGCTTAGCTCAATTGGCTAATAACTCCTTGGATGAAGTGTGCTCGTTTAGAGAATAGTATGGTGTTACCATCACGGACAAAGACTTGTTGCTCGATACAGCAGATCATAACCGACCTTTGTATATTTCAATCATCATTGGAAGATTTATAGTCTCCAGGGTGTTAGTTGATATAGGAGCTTCAATAAATGTGATGAACATACCAATTTTAGCATAACTGGAAATTCATGACTGACATCTCAGAGAGGAGAAAGAGCTATTGGATCAATAACACTACCTATAGTGATTGGTGATCTGGCTAGGACAACTATAAAATTTCATATAACAAATTTTGAAACATCATTCAATGCCCTACTGGGTCGACCCTGGATCCACGAGTACCAGATGGTTCGGTTGTCTCTACACCAAAGTATAAGGTACTATGAAGGTGGTCAAGAATGGTGCATTAAAGGAGATTTATAATAGTTTTCTATGCATGAAGTAGGAATCCATGAAGATGTCAATTACCATACACCTTCAAGGAAGACAGCTTTCTCCAGAAACTCCACACCAATCAAAATAAAAGAGCCAAAATAGACACAAGATGAAGAACATCTGATTCTAGTTTAGCAGTCCCTCACCACTCGCTTGCGGCGAGATGGTGAAGGTTTCTCTAGATCTCGGAACCGAGGTCGAGACTGGGGATAAGATTGAGAAAGAAATGATAGGATCATTGGACAAAATAATCTGATGATCAATATTGATCAGAAAGAGATTTTTAAGGAAGAAGAAATCAAGAAAGAATCAATGACGAGAAATCCTGTAAAGCTCCAGTTCGACATTTCTCTAGAAGATGAAAAGAATGAAGATCACAGATCCATATATGACAGGATTAACAACTATATACAGGTTGTGACCCAGACCCTGATCCATTCTAATAAGGTCAAGGGCTTGGTGGTCAAGGAGGTACATGGTGTTAATGTCAAACCAGTCAAGCTCTACCGTGGTGCTTCTTCTTCCAATTTTGAAAGATATGTAATGAAATTGCCTTTTAGGTGGTATTATCCTTATGTCCAAAGATTGATTCAACATGATGTCGTACCTAAGTAGTGGTAAGAAGACCAGTTGCACCTTTCCTACAAATTATAGAGTATATAAGTTGATCATTCATTTCAAACGAAGGTCTAGGTTTTAACACGATAGGGCTAGTGGATGATACAGAATTTTGTCAGGTTATTACTGATGAGTCTGATGAAGATTGCTTCTAAGCTTTAGAAGACCTTGAAAATTCTCTTGTTGAGCATGCTACACAAAATTTTGAAGAAGAAATTAACTTAATAATCGATGAGCTAAGAGAAGTTAACTTGGGGACTAGTGACACACCAAAATAATGTGAAATTTTATGTATTCATTTTATGCTTAATTTTGTTGATATTACACTTTAAAGAATAGTATTTTCATGTTTTATCACAGGTATATCAATTTTAAGAAATTGGAGCAAAAAGGAAAAAAAAAATGGAGTCAAAATGGAGCATTTCAGCATCAGGGCACCAGAGGCTCCATTTTTTAGAGCGATCGTACCATAGGCACCATATGTGTCATTTTACAGAGAAGCAGTGCCAGAAATGCCAGAATTGGTGCGAGAGGTGCCATAATATAGAACAATGCAAACTTCAGTAGGTTGGCGCCTGAGGAACCAAAGACGAAATAAGACAGAGTAAGTTGGTTAACGACTATTTTTGAGCGATTTCTCAAAGCTCCAAAGTACTCAAATACCCCACGGAGTGATTCATTGCATCTAGATACTTTGGAAAGGCTCTCAAATGAAGGTACTTGTCTATTTATGCGAAGATGTGTGCCTTTTAGGAAGAAAGGAGGGAACTTTGAATTCTCTTGAAATGAAAGCTGGCCCTAATTTAAAAGGGATGGAAGAGTTTATAGAAGAGAGGGGTGAGAGGTTTGAAGAGAGAGTTTGTGTGAGAGAGAAGGCTTGAAAGAAAAGAGGACTGTCTTCTATAGTTTTAAGAGGAGAGGGAAGGTGAAAAAATTCTTCTTCATCACATTTCTAAGAGAGAATTGAGTGTGATTGTAAAGAGAGAAAGTTCTTAATGGGAACTTTAAGGGATTTACTTGAGAAAGAGTGTTAGATAAGTTGTGTTCTTTCCATTCTTTATTTTGTATACTTGTTTTTATATATAAAATCTATGTTTTATCATGTTCTTTTCATGAATTAAGAGTTGTCTTCTTTATCTTTCTCCCTCAATGAGATATGGTTTTGTGAAGAATTACTTTTATTATATTAGGTTTTGAAGGTCAATAAATTGTGATGATTAGAACTTTGATTTTCTCCAAAAGGGCCATTCTTTCTACAAAAAGGTAAGAGTTCCATTCAATTTCATGGGTGAAAATTTAGTCCATGAGATTGCATGCAAATAAATATGGAAATATACTTTGATGAGCACAGAATTGAAGATTTTATGGTTCCATGTTAACATACCTGATACACCAAAAAAATATGTATTTTTAAGTATATATTTTATGCTTATTTTTTGTGATATTGCACTTTAAAAAAGGGTTTTTTCATGCTTTTGTTGCAGGTATATCAATTTTAGGTATTTGGAGCAAAAGAAGCCAAAAGGACAAAATTTGGTGCCAAAACAACAAATTTTAGGATTCTTGCGCAAGCTGCGCCAGATTGGCTCAAGATGTGCCAACATACAGAGACTTGGGGAAAGATATGCTGGATTAGCGCCAGATGAGCCAAAACCCAGAACAACATGAGCTTCAGCAAACTGGTGCAAGATTGGCGCTAGATGCGGTATTTGACAGAGAGCTGGTGCAAGATTTTCTAGAGATAACTTATTGTTGATTAAGGCGGTTCAAGATAAATTTTGCCCAAATTTTCAAAGGGACACTTGTTCTAAACACCTCTTGGAGTGATTCAATGTATCTAGACACTTTGAAAGGTTTTCTTACGAAGGGATACGTCTCTTGAGTCAATGGACATGTTTTTTGATATCAAAAGAGTTGACTTTTGGATAAAATTTTGCAGTGAATTTTGAATTCTTTTTGGAGAGAGGAAACCTTTTATAAAAGCAAGGGAAGTCTAGGGTTTGAGGAGGTTTTTTGGTTAGGTGTGTGAAGGGGCGCCAAAAGAAGAGATAGAGATAAAGAGAAATAGGTTAAGAACTTGGAGATTTTCTTCAAGGATTGTAAGAGGAGAGGGAATGTGAGAGATTTCTTCTTCATTACACTTCTATGAGATAATTGAGAGAGCTTGTAAAGAGAGAAATAATTGAAGAGAACTTTTAGAGATTTACTTGGGAACTATTATGAGATAAGTTGTGTCTTTAATTTCTTTTGTTTTGTAAACTTGTTTTTATATATGAAATACGTGTCTTATCGTATCCTTCTCATGAATTCTGAGTAGTTTTCTTTATCCTTCTCCCTACTTTGAGAAATGATTTTATGAAGAATTGATTTCATTTTATTTTAAATGTCAATACCTTGTGATGATTTGAACTCCAATCTTCATTTATTTTTTGATCTGACTGATTGAAATATTAAAATGTGTTGAGAAACTTTTTTTCCAAAAGAGCTATGATGTCTACAACATGGGAAGAATCACATTTAATTTCATGGGAGAGTATGTCATCCATTAAGTTGGGTGCATATAAAAAGGGAAATATACTTTGTTGGATGTAAAATTGTAGATTTTAAGGTGATAGATTAAAATCCCCAATTTATTCTAGTTTATTGGAAACTGATGCAACATTGTTAGCCCTTAGGTGAGAGAGTAGTGGGAGCTCTGGACTGGCAGCCAATATCCTCCCAGCAAACCATGGAATTAGGGACCAAACTCTGGATTAGTCAATGTTCTTTATACACATGGAAGAGGGTAACAAATACGATTGCTCCTATTTGGTACCAAACAGTTTTTATGTACATTTTTCAAATGATTTTAATTTCTTCACGATCTATATACTCATTGTAAAGGGGAAGGATGATTTCTTAAGTTTGAACTTTTCTTCACAAAAAAATTAGTTTTTGTAAGTTTACTTTTGAAATTTTAGAATTTATTTTAGTTAATTTTGTCTTTCAGCTGCATTTTAAGAATGATAAATTTTGTTGAGTTTGTTCCTCTCGAGTTTGAGGTTTCTTACTCTTTGTTTGTGTAGTACAACTGTCCTTGTCTGCACCAATTCCTTCACAGTCCCCCAGAGTTTCACACTTTGCAAAAAATCTTAAAAATTTTTCTTACCAATTTCAATCCTCACAAGTCACATATCTATGAGTTTAACACCAAAAATTCTCTACATTATTTTCATGTTGTTCTCGGGGTCAGTACCGAGATTAGATATATTTTTCCCGCTACCTCTTGGACTGAATGTGAGTCCCAGCACTTTCCTCCCCAACATAGCAGATATTTTCCTTATCACCATTTAGGTTGGATATGAATCCCAGAGCTTTCCTTCTTAGCGTGACAGATATATTTTCTCACTACCTCTTGGGTTGGATGTGATTCTCAGCGCTTTTCTCCCCAATGTATCTGATATTTTCATTATCACCATTTTGGTTGGATATGAGTCCCAGAGCTTTCCTTCCTAGCGTGACAGATATATTTTATTGCTACCTTTTGGGTTAGATATGAGTCTCAGTGCTTTCCTCCCCTACGTAGAAGA
>NEWO01000139.1:1136036-1146321 GCA_003013225.1 Phalaenopsis aphrodite
CTGGTTTAAGATCACGTTCAAAGGATTAAGTCATCTGATTATCTACCCAAATCTTTGAGATAGGTTTAAGACCACCTTAAATGGAGTAAGGCATCCTATTCTCATCTTTTGAGATCGGTATGAGACCACCTTAAATGGAGTGAGGCATCTGATTCTCTTTCTGGAGTTGATACCTAAATTTTAATTCTCATCTCGGTGTCAGTACCTAAATGCTGATTCCCATCCTCCCAAACCATTGCCATCAAAGTAAAACTTTTCTAATAATCTAATTGAAATTGAATCTTCATTGTGATCGTCGTGGTCTTTTTTGAAATTCCTTTCCTTCGAATCCCCGGTGAGATTTTCGAATCCTCAATTTTGATTGAGTGTTCACTTGCTAATTCCCTATTAGAAAAAATGATCTCTCAATTCTATTCTTCGTTCTATTTTGATTTTGTTGATCTCGTCGGACAACGCCAACACGCGCGGTGTGCTTGCTAATGCGGGTAGATTTAGTGTTTAAATTTTACAAATATTTTTAAATTTTACAAAATACTCATGTTAGATATAACAATAAATATCCAATATAATCCCAACAAAAATATCTTTTATGAAAATAGTTTATCATTAAAATTCTTTTTAAACTGCCAAATCACCTTTAAAATCAACGCAAGTATACATATCGCTTAAGTAATAAAGGGCTTTAATGGAGTCCTAAATATTGATCCCACAGGGGAATTGGAATAAGTAAATCCTTAAAATCATTTTATAATTTAAAAAAATAAAAAATAAAAGTAAAGTGCGTAATTTGAATATTAACTACTAAAGTGAATGTTACATAAAATGTAGTTGAAAGATAGAGTTAACTAACTAAAAATTAAACTTTCAAAAGTAAAATTATGAAAACTAAACAAAGTTTTTGTTGACAGAAGATTCAGATTTAAAAAAGCATCCTTCCCCTTTACAATGAGTATATAGATTGTGAAGAAATTAAAATCATTTAAAAAAATATATATAATTTGTTTTGTGTTAATAAGGAGCAATCTTATTCTTTACCCTCTTCCAAGTGCTATAAAGAACATTAACTAATCCAAAGTTTGGTCACTAATTCCATGGTTATGCTGGAAGGATACCGGCTACCACTCTAGAGCGCCCACTACTCCCTCCCCTGAGGCCTAACAATCTTGCATTAGTTCCAATCAACTGGACCAAATTAGGGATTTTAATCTGTCCTCTTAAAATCTTTAATTCTGCATTCAATAAAGTATATTTATCTATTTTTTTGCACTCAATTCCATGGATGACATGCACTCCCATGAAATCAAATGTGATTCTCTCTCTATTGTAGAAATCATAACCCTTTTCAGAACATAAGTTTTTGAACATGTTTTAACATTTCAATTGGTCAAATCAAAAAGTAATAGAAGATTGTAGTTCAAATCATCACAATTTATTGACATTTAAAACCATAGAAAACAAAATCAATTTTTCACAAAACAATATCACAAAGTAGGGAGAAGGATAAAGATGACTACTCAAAATTCATGAGAAGGATATGACAAAACATGGATTTCATATATAAAATAAGTTTACAAAATAAAAGAAATAAAAGATACAATTTATCTCACAATTCTTCCCAAGTAAATACTCCAAAAATCACAGTATTTTGGGGTGGGAAGCCATTAGATTTGAAATCTAGTGGCTTTTCCCTCGTTTTCCCCCTTAAAATAGACTTAAGATTCGAATTTTAGCAGTTATAAGGAGAAGAAATTGCCAAAAACCTCCTTTTGAAATGTTTAAGTTATTTTTGTCACTACAGCGCATCATGCGCCAGCTCTCTAGAATTCTGCGCATCATGTGCCAGTTCCAAAAACACCAGTATTTTGATTTCGATCCAATAAATTCACAATTTTTCCATAAAATTTGGCAAATAAAGATGTTTCTAAATATTTTTCCCAAATACACAGACTTCATAAAGACATAAACATAAATATGTAAAATATTTCAAACACAAAAAACTTAAAAGCAAACTAAATAACATTCATATGGGTTGTCTCCCACAAAGCACTTGGTTTAATGTCGTTAGCCCGATATTCCCAGTCTCATTCTGGGTGACCCAATAGTATAATTTCTTTAAAATCAGGTCTTTGACCATCAAAATATGGTTTCAATCTATTTCTATTAACATTAAATATTTTTCCAGTCTTGGGGTCTTGAATATTAATTATTCCATAGGGATAGACTTTTATAACCTGATTGGCCCTTTTCACATAAACTTTAATTTTCTAAGAAATAATTTCAATCTCGTATTGTATAATAAAACTTTTTGTCCATGTTCAAATTCTCTTTTTATTATTTTCCAATCATGTCATTTTTTCATTTTTTTCTTATAGATCCTCGCATTATCGTAAGATTCATTCCTAAATTTTTCAAGCTCATGCAAATGCAATAATGAAAAATTTACAGGAATTCCATTTCTTTTTAAAATACTACCTACTCTCTGACACCGATCACATGTTATATATATATATATATATATATATATATATATATATATATATATATATATATATATATATATATATATATATATATATATGTATGTATATATAAACACATATCTAAATAGAGTAGGCCAACAAAATCTAGATTGTAAAATTTTATGAACAGTTCTATCATTTCCAAAATGACCTCCAAATTTAGAATCATGACATTTTTGAATAATTTCCTGAATTTCTTTATAAAGCACACATCGTCTCATTAATAAATCTTTACATTTTTTATACAAATAAGGATCATCACAAAAATAAGATTTTGCAACATGAACTAATTTCTTTTTCAATTGTTTTGTCATTCCATAAGATAAAATACCACTAACAATATAATTTACAATATCACCATACAAAGGTATTTCCCATCCTTTTACAACATAAACTTGTTCATCAAGAAAAGTTTCATTAATTTCTTTTTCTAAATCAAGTATTTCTTCTTGTTCTAGCCTAGATATATGATCAATAATTTGATTATCAGTCCCTTTTTATGTATAGTATTACAAAATCAAACTCTTGCATCAGAAGTACCCATCTAATTAATCTCGGTTTAACATCCTTCTTTTGCATAAAATATTTAATGATCAAATGGGCAGTATGCACAATAAATTTTGCTCCTAATAGATATGATCTAAACTTATCAAAAGTATACACAATGGCTAATAACTCTCTTTCAGTGGTGGTGTAATTAATCTGAGCATTAGTAAGAGTCTTACCAGCAAAGTATATGACTTTAGAAATCTTATCATATCTCTACCCCAAAGTAGCTCCAATAGCATAATCTCTTACATCACACATTAATTCAAAAGTTTCTCTCAATCAGGTGAAATAATTATAAGAGCAGTGATCAATTTTTCCTTTAAAAATTCAAAGGCTATAAGGAATCTTGATTAAAGTTAAATTTTGTATCTTTTTCCAGAAGTTGGCGTAAAGGTTTAGTAATTTTTAAAAATCTTTAGAGGCTCAATCAAAATAAACTAAGGAAAGTATGACATCCGTTTGGTCTGCGAAACCTTTGTATTTGCCGAAAAGTTCCCCTATTTAATATAAAGGATTAAATAGGGTTTATATAAAGCTAGGTTCGGACATGCTTTCTATAATGGCAAGCCCCTATAGTTAATTACATCTTAAATGACCAAAGCCACCTAAGAAGACTCTCGATAAAAATCAAGAAATATTATCTTCAAGGAATTTCAAAGGTTGGGAATCTTCAACGAAATTAGATGTAGAGGTGTGAAAGGGGATTGGTTCAAATTTGGATCATTTTATTGTAGAATCCAAAGGAAGAAGAACTAGGGGCTGTCATGGATCCAGAGGAGAACCTCGGTGACTTCCCAAGCTATCCTAATGTTTGGCTTCAGTTTTGAGGAGAAATATTTGGGTGTCTCATCCTGCCAATTTTATTAGTTAGGGCTTACATTCGTGTGAAATAATCACACAAATAGCCTGGAAGATGTGAGGATTTAGGTCGTGACAAACGACAACCTCGGAATCCTAAGACGTGTTAGGGCTTATATTGTATAGCAGGGCTATGCAAAGGCTTAAAGATAAGGTGAGGATTTACGTTGCATAAGCAAGCAACCTCAAAGTCCTATGGCTTTGTTATTTAAGTCTAAGGAAGAAAGATTGGTTCAGCTGGGGAAGACGGGTTTTTGCTCTTGAAGATGGTCGTGCTACCCACCAAGCTAGCTCCAAGCTCCTGCCGCGACGAGTCTGAGTTATCTAATGTGTCAAGTTATAATATCAAATCAGGTGGCCCTATGGTTGAAGTTCTTTAAATTTTATGAGGGCATGTTAAAGTTGATTAGAGCGATACTGGTTAGGACCCTACGGTTCCCTCGTTCCGGCACCACTATTTTCTATTGGATTCACTTAGTCTAAATGAACTTACTAAACTCAACTTGATGAGTTCCATAATTTCATTTAAACTGTGGGAAGTCTCGTTAGCAACCGTAGGTTACCTCCTCCGAGGGATTCCCGATCATCCCATAGAGACGTCTTAATTTAGTTGCAATTGTAGTTTTATGTAATGTTTGTGATTAAATTTTGAGTTGTTTTATATTTTGAATGTTGTGGCGGTGAATTTTATCTTGGTTGATTTTAGTTTTTGTTTTGGGTACGTGGCTATCCTGATGGTTTGAGTTTTCATGCAGGGTGAGATTGTTGTTTAGCATGCAAATTTGCAGATATAAAAGTACAGTATGAAAGTACAAGAAGAACAATGCTGAAAAACTGTAAAAGTGTACCTAGCGAGTCTTCTCGTTCCACCACCTGAAACTTAAAATGCATGTTAAGGCAGTTTATGAAGAGCAGGAAAGTTAAAATTTTAGTAATTTTCCTAACCCTATGTCATATCTTGGTGAGTCCTTAAAAGTTTAATTAAGGATGATTTTATTAAGCGAAGAATATTAAGTTTAATAGGCATCTGAGGTATCCAACAAGTTAAGAGAGGGAAACAGGTCCATGCCTCTCCCTCACCAACAAGTAAAAAGCCTCGAGTCCATTTAAACTTATCATTTTTCTTAATGGTTCATCCTGTAAATATCCTTAATGCTCATTGAACATTGATGTCTCAATTATCTCTAAGAAAGGGGTAATTATCATTTATCATTTAATTTGAAAATTATGTGGGTGAAGACCCTTAAAGGGGCAAGTTACTGTAATTTGAACACTTAGCCAAATTTTAATCCTTATCGGGCATAGTGGTGTTTCAAGGATGTTTGATATAATTATGTTTATTTCTCTAATCCTCTTTTAGTCAATCTTGATTTAGCCTAAGTCACCACTAAGCCCTTAAGACCTAGGTGAGTGTCTTAATTAGTTTTGAAAAAGGGTTAAACTTTAGGTGGTCATGATTCATAGTTTGAATTTTATTTAAAAATTAACATAGAGGTATTAAATTGATTAATTATTGGCTTCAAAGTCATACCCCTAAGTCCAGGATAATTTAAATTTAATAAACTTCCAAATTTTAATAATTTTGAAATTTAGTAATCTTAATTAAGAAAGTGCAGTTGGTTTCTACCAATTAACCCCCTTTATGTTTCAAACATCAAGTGAATTGATTAATATTAGAGGTTACCCATTCCCCTCCTTGAATTAAGCCTAAATGTTAATTAAGGTAAAATTTCCAAAATTACACATTTGCCCCTAAGGCTCTAACATTTCATAATTTGTCAAATTCAGTTCAAATGACTTTGAAATTTTTATTAAACCTCATTCATTGGTCAATTGAGAGATCAGAGGATGAAATGTGATTTTTCAAAATTTAATTTAATTTATATAATTATTTTTAATGCAAAAATATGATTTTTCAAAGAAAATTCTTAACTTCACCAAGCTAAATTATAATCCCTTGAAATTTTTCCTGGAGGTATACCTAGACTAGAGAAGTCTTGGGATAAAATTTCATAATTTTTTGAATTCTCTGTGATTTATTAGAATTATTTTAAGTTATGGGCTATCTAATAAAAAATAAAATATTTTAAGTTGTAAAAATTAAGTTTTATATTTTTGAAAAATCTCTCTAAGGTTAGAGAACTTAGAGGAGCAAATTTTATATTTTTTTTATTTTTCTTTGATTTATTGGAATTATTTTAGTGAAAACTCATTTTTTTTAGCCTTTAAAAATTACTTTTGAACTTTAAAATAAATATCTTTATTTAGAAAATCAGGGAAAATATTCTACTTATTCCTAATTGATTAGGAAACTATATAGAACATTTCCATGAGT
This sequence comes from Phalaenopsis aphrodite, assembly GCA_003013225.1. NCBI lineage: Eukaryota > Viridiplantae > Streptophyta > Magnoliopsida > Asparagales > Orchidaceae > Phalaenopsis > Phalaenopsis aphrodite. The sequence continues at coordinate 1,142,298 of NEWO01000139.1, forward strand.
TATATTATTTTTGTGATTTTTATGAATTTTTAATTATTCTAAATAATTAAAATAGGCTAAAAATTAAGTTTTTATTTTAAATATTATTTTATTTTTATAAAATATCTCTGATCACAGAGAACTCAAAAAACTAAGTTTCATAATTTTTTGAGTTATATTTTGATTTTTAAAAAATCATTTAAGTGTTAAGAGTGGTATTTATCTTTAAAAATCAATTTAAGTTATTAAATGAACTCAAAATATTTTGAAACTTTTATGATGAGTTCTCTGGATCATAAATCACAATGAAGATCAAAAATCAAGTCATTTGAATATTTATATTTCTCAAAATTAATTATCTTAGTGATTTAGTATTTGGAAAATTTAAGAATATTTTAAATGACTTGACTCATGAAATTATTTCCAAAGGAATCTCTAGTCATGGTAGACCTTCCAAAATTTTCTTGGGATTTAATAACCATTATGCTAATTTCCATGATTATTTTAAGGAAATGATGTGAAATAACTTGAAAAATATGGATCTCTGTATAAGAATCTCATCTGACTTTGGGAAAATCAGAGAATGTCCCCCCTTACAGAGGCTACAATATGTTAAAATTTCAAGCCAAGGTGATGTGTCAATATGCATGAAGAATCAAATGATTCCAAATAGTATTTAATTAATTAAAAATATTTTATGCATCAAATAGACTTGAAAAATATTCCACATGATTCTCCTCTGTTCACTGAGCAAAAGGGTATTTTTATTTTATTTTTGTGAATTTTCTACACAAAGTTATGTATTTTTGAAGTTTTGGGGATTAAATAAATAAGAAAATACCCCTATTTTTCTATTTAAACCGCGCGTGCCACCTCAACCTACAACGACATTGAAAGCATGCGTGGCGCGCTCTAGTTGGATGCCGCCGTCCACATAGCTTGCTGACTCGGCCTGCTATTCATGTCTCGAAGCGCCGTCCGGCTCGATCTCCCCCATCCGTTTGATACACGCTTGATCGAACAGCTCCCCGTCATCATCCCTGATAGAATGATCTTGTGCCCGTCCAGACTAAAACCTTAAGATCTTGGCCTAGACTCAACCAAATCACTTCGGGTTTGATCCTATGGACTCGTCTAAGTGAGACGAACCCATCTATACAGCTAAGGTACCATGAAATCAAGTTTAAGTAAATGGAGAATCAAAATAAGCTCGGGAGGAGGAGGAGTTTTATACCTTTGCTCTGAGAAGGGAGGCTTACATCAGAGGTGCTCGGTACGTTTGTTGGGGTCCAAGGAGGCTAGGGATTGAGTCTATGGCCTTGGTATGAAGTCTAGGTATGAATTCGACCAAGCTCGATTTCAGGTGTTGGTCTAGAGCTATGGTAGAGGCTCTGTGGAAGGGGGATTTGATGGGGCTCTGGCTTCTATTACTCTTGTGAAGGTGTGGGCACAAGCAATTGAAGCTTGGTGGAGTGTGGAGGTGTATTGGGTTCTTTCCTGGTTTTCGGCAAGGTTTCAAGCTCAAAATTAAGCTCCGGCAAGGGGAATGGGTGAGGGAAAATGATTGGAATGCACTGAGGGGATCTTAAGGAAGCTCTGTGTGATGTTCGGAGAGGCCTCTCTGAGAAATTTTTAGCACACCTCCCATGGCCATGGGAGGTGAGTTTTTATAAAAATGGCCATGATGTGGCTCTCAGGGCATAAGTTTGGGTGCATTGTGGTGCTTAGGTGGAGGGTAGAGGAGCTCCATAGTTTGAATTGGGTGAGCTGGCCTCTAGGTTTAATTTGGGTGAGGTGCCATGGGAGTGGCTCTCAATTTTGGGCTTTTCCAGCCACTAGGCTGGCCGACCGGCCAGAGGGAGGTGTCTAGGAGCTCAGGGAACCCAGAGGAATCCATCACAGTAATTTAATGCAAATGTGCTTGGATTTGGCAAAGAAATCTTAAGCATGTGCATTTTTAAAAATAAGATCCCTTAATTTGGGAGACCTTTGGTCCATGGATTGATTTAGGTGGTTACATGGTGTTTGGACTGGTCACTAGGTCCAACTAATGGCCGTGGTGGAGTTAATTTGGTGGCTTTAGGGTGGTTAGGTCACATTTAGTGCATGGGTCCAAGTGGGTGCAAATGACCAAAACTTGGGTTTGGGCTAGGTTAGCCATGTCAATTGGCTCAATTGATTGTTTCATTTGGTGTAGATGATCACAAGGAACAACTTTAGTGAAGGATGGAAATGGTTTTGAGTCCAATTGAAAGGTCAATTTCAATAAATTTTGAACTAATCAATTTGGTCATGTTGGGCTAGGCTTGGGTCTAGCTTAGGTTAGCCTTGGGCAAAGTCCAAATTTATTATTGTAAATGGTCAATAGAAACCTCATGAAGAGTTTTCAACATGAATTGGATGCCAATTTTGAGGTTAAGGCAATCAATTGGGTGAAATTTGGGGATTTAGCCAATTTGGGGCTAAATTTGGGAATTTTGGATTTAGGCTAAAATCAAATGAATTTGAGGCTTCACCAAGGCCAATTAATGGCTGATTTTGATGTATAGGAATGTTATACAGATTTTTCAATATTAATTGAGGCCAATTGACTAGGCTATGGGTTCAATTTGATGAGATTATGTCATCTGGTCAAAATTGGGGTTTTGACCCAAATAAAAATTGAGCTCAAATCATGGATCAATTGAGCTTGGATTTGGTTTAGTTTGGTCATATCAAAAGTGAATTTGAGTTTAGGATTGGAACTGGGCTCAATTAAGATCAAATTTATGGACATTTGAGTTGGATTTGGGGAATTTTTGGTCTTTAAAGGGCAATTTGGGGATTTTTGTTAAAGATGGTCAAATTGGCCAAATTGGGTCATGTAGTAGTTGAGAGAAATGAAGTTGGGAATATTTGAGATTTATTAGGATTTTCTAGGAATTTTTGGGATTTTGAGCTATGGAGGGGTATTCTGGTAATCAGGGGGTGTTTTAGGGGTAAAAGGCCAATATGGGTATTTTGGTAGAGTTAAGGTACCAATCATCACCAATAAGCCATGGACCAAAGGAAACCCCATTTTTGGTCCTCTACATAGTGGTCTTAGCTAAACCATAGCCCTAGAGCTAGTAGTTTAGGGGACCATCTACATGAGTATCCCAAAAGATCAAGGGATCTAGGCTAGAAATTTGAGTTCAGGGTTGTGAGTGATTGTGAGTGCAGATAAGTTTAGTGAGTGCCTTAGCTCCAGACCAACACCCAAGGTCAACCCTAAGGTCCAGCAATCCTAAGGGTGACTCACCCTGAGTTTCACCCATAGTGACCCCACCTACTAAGTACTTAGAGGTTGAGACCAACATGTGGAACTTCAGGTTGAGTAAAGAAAAGGGTAGATTTTGTAATGGTGAGGGTTCCAAGTCTAATTTTTTAGGAATAGTCAACAGGAAAAGTCCTATGGCTAGACTCTAGGCTACTAAAGAGGAAAAACTAAACCTCAACCAAAAATGAGGTCAATAAATGGACCCCCAATAGGTGTCGTGTGCTGGGCAAGCACACCCGTATATTGGCGTTGACCGACGAGATCAATAAGAACAAATATAAAATCCTAAGTTAGCAGACCCAAAAGTATGTGTAGAGTTGTGTGTGTGATTTGTTTCTGCTGGAGAATTAGCAGTTTGTGTGCTTAATTAAATCGAGAAGTAGGGACTCTCGCTGGGTATTGGAGAGTGGACTTTTAGTTATGAAATTTCAAAGATTTCCAAAGGATGGGAGTCAAAATGTAAGTGTTGACCCCAAGGTAGGAATTGAACTTCAGATATCAATTCAAAAAGAGAGAGAGAGAGAGAGAGAGAGAGTCGGAGTGTGAGGACCGACCTCGAATGTAATGAGTCAGAAATGTTGGATTGATTCAGAAATGAGAATTAAATGTAGGTCAATTCTCAAAAGAGGGCGTCAGAATGTTAGGACCAACTTCGAATGTAATGAATCAGAAGTTTAGGACTGATTTAGAAGTGAGAATTGAAATGTAGGTCAATTCTCAAAAGAGAGCGTCGAAATGTAAGGTCCG
>NEWO01000139.1:1163443-1194447 GCA_003013225.1 Phalaenopsis aphrodite
GAACTCATCTGACTTTGGAAAAATCAGAGAATGTTCCCCCATACAGAGGCTGCAACATGTCAAAATTTCAAGCCAAGGTGATGTGTCAATATGCATGGAGAATCAAATGATTCTAAATAGTATTTAATTAATTAAAATTATTTTATGCATCAAATGGACTTGAAAAATATTCCACATTATTCTCCTCTATTCACTGAGCAAGAGGGTATTTTTATTTTATTTTTGTGATTTTTCTACACAAAGTTATGTATTTTTGAAGTTTTGAGGATTAAATAAATAAGAAAATACCCCTATTTTTCTATTTAAACTGCGCGTGCCACCTCAACCTACGACGACTCCAAAAGCATGTGTGGCACGCTCTGGTTGGACGCCGGCGTCCACGTAACTTGCTGACTCGGCCCACTATTCATGTCTCAAAGCGTCGTCCCGCTCGATCTTCCCCGTCCGTTTTATACACGCTTGATCGAACGGCTCCCCATCATCGCCCCGATAGAATGATCCCGTGGCCGTCCATACTAAAACCTTAAGATCTCGGCCTAGAATCAACCAAATCACTTCGTGTTTGATCCTATAGACTCGTCTAAGTGAGACGAACCCATCTATACAGCTAAGGTACCATGAAATCAAGTTTAAGTAAATGGAGAATAAAAATAAGCTCGAGAGGAGGAGGAGTTTTATACCTTTGCTCTGAGAAGGGTGGCTTCGATCAAAGGTGCTCGGCACGTTCGTTGGGGTCAAAGGAGGCTAGGGATTGAGTCCCTGGCCTTGGTATGAAGTCTAAGTATGAATTCGACCAAGCTTGATTTCAGGTGTTGGTCTAGAGCTATGGTAGAGGCATTGTGGAAGGGGGATTTGATGGGGCTCTGGCTTCTTTCACTCTTGTGAAGGTGTGGGCACAAGAAATTGAAGTTTGGTGGAGTGTGGAGGTGTATTGGGTTCTGTCCTGGTTTCCGGCAAGGTTTCAAGCTCAAAATTGAGCTCTGGCAAGCGGAATGGGTGAGGGAAAATGATTGGAATGCATTGAGGGGATCTTAGGGAAGCTCTGAGTGAAGTTTAGAGAGGCCTCTCTGAGAAATTTTTAGCACACCTCCCATGGCCGTAGGAGGTGAGTTTTTATAAAAATAGCCATGGGGTGGCTCTCAGGGCATAAGTTTGGGTGCATTGTGGTGCTTAGGTGGAGGGCAGAGGAGCTCCATAGTTTGATTTGGGTGAGCTGGCCTCTAGGTTTGATTTGGGTGAGGTGCCATGGGAGTGACTCTCAGTTTTGGGCTTTTCCAGCCACTAGGCTGGCCGACCGGCCAGAGGGAGGTGGCTAGGAGCTCAGGAAACCCAGAGGAATCCATCACAGCAATTTAATGCAAATGTGCTTGGATTTGGCAAAGATATCTTAAGCATGCGCATTTTTGGAAATAAGATCCCATAATTTGGGGGACCTTTGGTCCATGGCTTCATTTAGGTGGTTTCATGGTGTTTGGACTGGTCACTAGGTCCAACTAATGGCTGTGGTGGAGTTAATTTGGTGGCTTTAGGGTGGTTAGGTCACATTTAGTGCATGGGTCCAAGTGGGTGCAAATGACCAAAACTTGGGTATGGGCTAGGTTAGCCATGTCAATTGGCTTAATTGATTATTGTATTTGGTGTAGATGATCACAAAGAACAACTTTGGTGAAGGATGGAAATGGTTTTGAGTCCAATTGAAAGGTCAATTTGAAGGAATTTTGAACTTTAATCAATTTGGTCATGTTGGGCTAGGCTTGGGTCTAGCTTGGGTTAATCTTGGGCTAAGACCAAATTGATTATTGTAAATGGTCAATAGGGACCTCATGAAGAGTTTCCAACATGAATTGGATGCCAATTTGGAGGTTAAGGCAATCAATTGGGTGAAATTTGGGGACTTAGCCAATTTGGGGCTAAATTTGGGAATTTTGTATTTAGGCCAAAATCAAATGGATTTGAGGCTTCAACAAGGCCAATTAATGGTTGATTTTGATATATAGGAATGTTATACAGATTTTGAAATATTAATTGAGGCCAATTGACAAGGCTATGGGTTCAATTTGGTGAGATTAAGTCATATGGTCAAAATTGGGGTTTTGACCCAAATCAAAATTGGGCTGAAATCATGGATCAATTGAGCTTGGATTTGGTTTAGTTTGGTCATATCAAATGTTAATTTGAGTTTAGGATTGGAATTGGGCTCAATTAAGATCAAATTTATGGACATTTGAGTTGGATTTGGGGAAATTTGGGTCTTTAAAGGACAATTTTGAGATCTTTGTTAAAGATTATCAAATTAGCCAAATTGGGTCATGTAACAGTTGAGAGAAATGAAATTGGGAATATTTAGGATTTATTGCAATCTTCTGGGAATTTTTGGAATTTTTATGAATTTGAGCTATGGAGGGGTATTATGGTAATTAGGGGGTGTTTTAGGGGTAAAAGGCCAAGATGGGTATTTTGGTAGAGTTGAGGTACCAATCATCACCAATAAGCCATGGACCAAAGGAAACCCCATTTTGGGTCATCTACATCGTGGTCTTAGATAAACCATAGCCCTAGGGCTAGTAGTTTAGGGGACCATCTACATGAGTATCCCAAAAGATCAAGGGATCTAGGCTAGAAATTTGAGTTCAGGGTTGTGAGTGATTGTGAGTGCAGATAAGTGTAGTGAGTTCCTTAGCTCCAGACCAACACCCAAGGTCAACCCTAAGGTCCAGCAATCCTAAGGGTGACTCACCCTGAGTTTCCCCCACTGTGAACCCACCTACTAAGTACTTAGAGGTTGAGACCAACATGTGGAACTTTAGGTTGAGTAAAGAAAAGGGTAGAATTTCTAATGGTGAGGGTTCCAAGTCTAGTTTTCTAGGAATAGTCAACAGGAAAAGTCTTATGGCTAAACCCTAGGCTACTAAAGAGGAAAAACTAAATCTCAACCAAAAATGAGGTCAACAATATTCTCACAATAAATTTTAACATCTGAATCTGTCAAATCAAGAAGTAAATGAAGTGCATGGATTTAAATCATCACAACTTCTTCCAATATTAAAGATCAATGCTCTCCACAACTTCTATCCAAAACTTAATTACTTATCATTTTAAGAATAAAGAAAAAGAAAACTACTCAGAATCCATAGAGAAAACAAAACCCCACTTTAGTTTAAAAGAAGAAATTGTTATCAAACCAACAACAAATCTCGATTAAAATGAAAAGTAGTCTACAAAAAAAAAGATAAAAACTGATCTCAAGTCCTCCACCAAAATCTTAAAATTCCTTTGAATCTCTTCTCTTTTACAATCACTCAAAATAAAATAACAAAAAAGATAAAGTAAATAAAAAGTGGTTCCTGAAAATCTCTCCGACTAACTCACCAAAGAAGAACTTTCAAAACTTGTCAATATTTTCAAGTCTCTTTTCTAAGTCCTCTCTTCTTTCTTCTATAGTTTTCAAAGAGTTGACTTGGGATCTCTTCAAAAATTTTCTTAATTCGATGTATTTGCCCAAGAGACGCAACCTTTCATGATAATTTTCGTCCATGGTAGTTTGAACCACATATTAAGCCAATGGGTGCCTCAAAAACCTCTTCGAAATTCATGAAAACTAATTTTACTCATCTAGTAACTGCCACTAGTGCTTAAGCGTGGGGCCTCGACGCTTAGGCGCGGCCTTCTCTGTTTAACCGGTGCTTAAGCACCGGATATGGTGCTTAGGCGCCAAAACTCTTTTGCACAATTTTTCACCTTTTTGCTCCAAATTTGATCCTTTTTCACACCTTTAAGCATTTTTTCCATTTTTACTTGTATCTTCAATAAAAACACAAAAATACCTTCCATTAAAGCGCAATATCTCAAAAATAGATATAAAAATGTGTCTAAAAACATTATATATTTTAGGTGTATCAAAATCCCCCAAACTTAAAATGTTACTTGTCCTCAAGTGACACTTCAATCTTTAAAAACCAAACTTGTATGATATGTATATGAGTTTGTTTAGGAGTTATTAAAATTTAGATTTAAAAATATAGTAGTCCAATTTAGAAAAAATAATTAGTAAATGAGACAAACTTAAAGTTTGAAAATTTTTAATGTTAAGAACAATGAAAATATGAGTTTCTATTTAATTCAGAAATATTGTAAGTTCTCTAAATTTAGATTTTTGTTCTTTTATTTTCTCTATTGAAAAATTTTTATTAAAAATAATTTTACTTACTATATTATATTTAAAAGCTTAAGATTTTTATCAAGACTTATACTTTAAAAAGATCAAATATAGAACCAATTTTTTATTAGGCACTAATCCTCAAGCTTCTCCTCCCTTACATTTCTTTTATTTTCTTTTCTTTTCCTTTTCTTTTATTTTTTTTTCTTTTCTTTTTCTTTTTCTTTTATTGGCAAGGATTACTATATCTGGATAGGCCTTTAATGATTTTGAATTCCACTTTTCCTTTCCTAAATTAAAGTCTTGATATAAAACTTTTATTTATAAATATAATAATAGTTTTGAAAATCATTTTAATAAAAGTAATTTAAGTATTAAAAATAAAAGTCTAAATTATCTAATTTTTCAAAAATACAATTTTTCTTACTAAAGATAGTCACTTATATTATCATTTTCTATACTAAAAATTTTTAACTTAAAGTTTTTCTTGTTTACTTAAAATTTTAAGTAAATTTTCTTACTCATTTCTAAAATCAAATTTTACTTCCCTAATATAACTTCATACACATAATCAATTTTTCTTTTAAAATCAAATTCACTTGTAGTACATTTGAGAACAAATAAAATTCCAGTTTTGAAAATATTTTTTATCCCCCAAACTTAAATTTTTAACAAATTAAACAGTTTAGCATTAGATATATGTAAGCAAGAATGAAAATTTATAAATAACATGCTAACAAGAATTTTAAACCTCAATGATACAAGTATAAAACTAAAAATAGGAGTAAAATTAATTTTTTGATCAAATTTTCTATATTTTCATTTTACTTTAAAATGTAGAGATTCAAATAAACTTCTAAATAGTGGGTATAAACATAAAAGCAAACATACACACTACTGACATCAAAATCTTAACATAAAGACAAACTTGCAAACATGATAAAAGAAAAGAAAAGGGAAGAAGTTTCTGAATGTCAAGTTTAAGATATAAGCTAGCAAGATTTTTTACTTTATAACAGATAAGAGATTAAGTTAAGTTCTAAACTAACTAAATCACAATACAAAACACAAAACAACAGTTACTACCCTAAAATTTAAAAATAAAATATTAACTACAATAAATGCCAAAATAATAATAAAACATAACAGTCCAAAACAACACACAAATGCAAATGTAGCAAGCTCAGACCACATAGTTCATATCATATTACAAACAAAAAATTAATCTCTCAGCTCTACCCTTCATCCTCAGAATCACCGCTGTACCATTTTTCTGCAGACTCATAATCAGGATATCTAGGATGTGGAGGAAATTGCACTCCTGGTTCACCTCTAATCAGGCTCTCCAAAGATGAGTGGAATTTCTCTTCATAATCACTTTTCCTTCTATTATAACTATTAGTATGATCTGCAAAAGGGTCTAAATTTTGTATTTTATCAACGATAAAATTGATATTATCCATCATCTTTTGTAAAAACTCATCCTGAGTCTTAGTAGATTCACCTTTAGATGTAGAAGCAAGTGAAGTAGATGCTTAAGATGAAGAAGCAACAGAGGTAGATGCAGCAGACATTTCCATTCCATAGCTTTTGGAAAATCTTCCTCTCCAGCCAAAAATCAAATGCCTAGAATAAGTCTTCACATTCACCTTTATGATGGGCTTTAGAGATAACATAACTTCATCCCAACTATCATACTTTACTCCAACCTGCTCGCATAAAGAAAACATCAAGGAAGCAAATCTCATACTTGCAGTAGCAACAGTAGCAGCTGAACTGATGATAGTGTAATAGATCAAAGCTCCTATGTTGATGGGCTTTCCCTCCTGAATACAATAATTCAACATTGCTCTCTCTGGTCACTTCATTGAGATGATTGGTCGGAAGTAGACGAGCAGAAATGAAATAGTGCAAGTCCTTTGAAGTTTCACATAACTCTGAAGTTGGGAAATTTACTCTCCTCTCATTGATAATCTTCTAAATTCCTCTCCCAATAGTCAAGTATGAAATAATCTCGTCTAACTTCGCTTAAGTAGGAATATAATTTGCATAAAAATATAAAGTATCCTGTAGTAAATGGTAAAACAAGTTGATTACCTCTAGAGTAAAAGGTACCAACTTCCCTCAAACCATAACTCGATCGTCCTCAGCCTCTGGGAGATCTTCATAAAACTCCCTTACAATAGAAATTACAGCAATAGCAGAGAAGCAACAAAACTGTCCCCACTGTCTGCAGACTATAGGTTCTTCAACTTCTCCACTATGACTCTTAAAACATCACTCTTGAATAAATTTTTGTGACTGTAGAGCGTCACTATATCGATCCTGAGCTTTTGAACTGACCAATTTGCTCAAATTAAATGTGTCTTTCCTTTACTTCTTTTCAGCCTACAAATTTGATAAATTCCAAAAATAACTTTAAAAATCAAGTTTAAATCACTAAAATAAACTTCCGAAGCAATTTTCATAGATTTTTCTTCACTTTTCACCATGAATAGTAAATTTTCAAAATCTTCCAAATGTGCTTAAAATATATGGTGAAAATCCAAAATTTTTGCATAGAAGTAAAGCTCTTGCCTCAAGGAACTTGGATCTAGCAAATCTCACTTGATTCCACCAGGAAATCTCCAAATTTCACTTGCTCTATCCCAAAGTCGCAAACTCAAGTTGGGGAAGATTATAGGACGCAATAAAAATGGCATTTTCAGACCAAAAATTCACTTTTAACCATTCGCGAACCGGTTTTTGTGAACCGACACTTAAACACGGGTAAGTGGCACTTAGGCACCTGCCTCTCGGGTTTGCTCGCACTTAAGCACGAGATGTGGCGCTTAGGCGCCAGTGCACAATTTTCAAAATTTTTAAATCAAAGTAAAATACACTATTAACCTAAGTAAACCACTCCTAAATGGTCTCATAGCACATAAATGACTATTTTTACTTTCTATAACTCCCTTCTCTCTCAAAATTCTCCACAATAATTAATTCAATTTGAGGCTAAAAATAACACAAATTTTCACAAAAATAAACTTATATCAATTCACAAACAAGTACCAACACATTTAACACTTAGTTCTCTCTCCAATTAGTCATGGATGAGAAAATTTTCCTAATTACAAAACACTTAACACACATTTACAATTAAACACGTAAGTGACACAAACACTAAACACAAGACATAAACACTAACACACTTAAAAACATGACTCCAAACACACAATTCCTAACACTTAACTTAATGCCACTCTTCATTAGAGAAAACGAATTCTTGTCTCTTAGTAGTCTCTCCAGGAATATAGAGTTGATAAAATGTATGGTGGTGATGAGCTCTAATACTATCATCTTCGATCCACTTTTGTTTAAAGAAGATCACCTTATCTGCTTCCTCTACATAACTGGTATGGCTGAATTGCATATTAAGTTACCACCCAAAATGTTCTAGATGAGCATGCAATTCAAGCACCTTAGTCTCTAATACAGATATAGTATTCTCTATCTGGTTGATCTTCTCCAATATCCCTTCAATACTAATGGCTAAGAAATTGTTATACATCTCGTGTGCACTTTGACTAATAAACTTTTTCCTCATGGCTTCTTCCTTCTTCTTCAGATCCATCTCCCATGAAGACATTTTCTCTAAATCTCTCTCTTTCTTAGACTTTTAAGGATAAAAATAATCCGGGGTGAAATTCCTTCACAAACCCCTTCTATTTATAGACCTAGTTCCCCCTCATAACTTCTACGCATGACTAGAAACTACCAAGACACGTTTATTCCAACTAACTTTCAGTTACACCTTCTAGAAATTGAAATTTGCACATGTGATTAAATTTCGGCGCTTAAGCACGAGTGCACATTTTTGCACCAGTCAACTTAATTTCCAAATTCTCATTCTAACATATCTAGGTCACTAAATAAAGTTTAAAAATCATTACTAACACATAATAAACTCAAATACACTACCCCAAATTTCTTAATCGGACTCAAAACAACAATTAAAGAAAAAATTCACTGATAACTATGGGTTGCCTCCCACAAAGTGCTTGATTTTATGTCATCAGCCCGACGTAACCTGTGCTCATTCTGGTTGACCCAACATCATTTCATCATTATATTTATGTTGATCCCCTATAAAATAAGGTTTCAGTTTATGTCCATTCACCTTAAAAATTTTCTCAGAATTAGGATCTTTAATATTCATAACTCCATAAGGATAAACTTTAATCTCAACAAATGGGCCCATCCACCTTGACTTAAGTTTAACTGGAAATAATCTTAACCTTGCATTATATAGCAAAACTTGTTGCCCTGGCTGAAAATTTTTAGTAAGACTCTTTTAATCATGCCACATTTTCATCTTTTCTTTATAAATCTTAGCACTCTCATAAGATTCATTCATTATCTCTTCAAGCCCATTTAATTGTAACAATATTTTCTCACCAACATCTTTTAAATTATAAGTGAACTCTTTAATAGCCCAATATGCTTTATGCTCAAGTTCAACTGGTAAGTGGCAAGCTTTCCCAAATATTAGCCTATATGGGGACATTCTTATATAAGTTTTATATGCAGTTCTATAAGCCCACAAAGCATATTTAAGTTTGACTGACCAACCTTTTTTGTTGGATTCACAGATTTTTCCATAATTTTTTTAATTTTCTTATTGGATGATTCAGCCAAACCACTTCTCTGAGGATGATAAGCAGTAGCAATTCTATGATTTATATGATATTTCTTTAATAACTTCTCCATAATGGCATTTTTGAAATGACTTCCCCATCGGTATGATAACTCTCGGCATCCCAAATCTACAAAATATGTTCGTTTTCAAAAATTTTGCAACACATTGAGCATCACATCGAGGTAAAGCAACAACTTCTATCCATTTGGATACATAGTCCACTGCTATCAGAATATATAAATTTTTGAAAGATGGTATAAATTGTCCCATGAAATTTAAGCACCAAACATCAAATATTTCAACTTCTAGCATATAATTGAGCGGCATCTCATTTCTTCTATAAATATTGCCTACTCTTTGACATCTATCACAAGTTTTGATATAAGCATTAACATCTCTAAATATTGTAGGCCAATAAAATCCAGATTGTAGAATTTTGTATGTTGTTTTATCAACACCAAAATGTCCCCCAAAATCATAATCATGACATTTTTGGAAAATTTCATAAGTTTCTTCTAATGGAATGAATGATCAAATCCTTTCCTTGTTTCGATAAATATGGGTCATCCAAAAAATAAGTCTTAGCTTAAGAAATAAATTTCCTCATTTGTTGGTATGTCATTCCATAGGGTTTAAGATTACTGACAATATGGTTCACAATGTCAGCATACCACGGAACACGCCACTCATTTATAGTGAACCATTTTTATCAAGAAAATATTCATTAATTTCTTTTTCAGAACAAAGTGATTTTTCTAATTTAAACCTAAACAAATGATCAGCAATTTAATTTTTAGTTCCCTTTCAATCTACTATTTCAAAATCAAATTCTTGTAAAAGAAGAATCCATCTTATAAGTCTCGATTTAGTATCCTTCTTTCTCATTAAGTACTTAATAGAAGAATGATCTGTATGCACTATACAATGAGTTCCAATTAAATATGATCTAAATTTATCAAAGACATATACTATTGCTAATAACTCTTTTTTAGTTGTTGTATAATTAATTTGAGTTTCATTGAGAGTTTTACTATCATAGTAAATAACTGAAAATTTTATCATATTTTTGTCATGAAACAACTCCAATAGCATAATCACTTGCATCAAACATAAGTTCAAAAGGTTTTTCCCAATTTGGTGAAACTATAATTGGTGCATTGATTAATTTTTCTTTTAATAATTTAAAAGTTTTTGGGCATTCCTCATAAAAATTGAAAATTACATCTTTCTCCAGTAAATGGCATAAAGGCTTAGCAATCTTAGAAAAGTACTTAATATATCGCCTGTAGAATCCAGAATGTCTTAAAAAAACTCCTAATTTCCCTGATATTTGTTGGATAAGGTAAATTAGCGATCACTTGAATTTAAGCAGGATCTACTTCCATACCATTTTTAGATATTTGATGACCTAATACAATTCCTCCTATTATCATAAATTGGCATTTTTCTCAGTTAAGGACTAAATTTGTTTCTCAAAAATGCTTAAGAACTTTAGATAAATGTTCTAAACATGGGTCAAATGAAGTTCCAAACTCTGAAAAGTCATTCATAAAGACTTCAATCCCTTTTTCAATTAAATCACAAAAAAAATGACATCATATATCTTTGAAATGTAGCATGGGCATTACATATACCAAAGGGCGTTCTTCTAAAAGCAAAAAAGTGTCATAAGGACTGGTAAATGTTGTTTTCTCTTGATCCTCAGGAGATATTTGAATTTGGTGATAACTCGTGTATCCATCCAGAAAATAAAAGTATTTGTACCCAGCTAGTCTATCCAGCATTTGATCTAGAAAGGGTAGTGGAAAATGATATTTCCTAGTGACAAGATTTAATTTTCTATAATCAATGCATATTCGCCACCTTGTAAGTTATCTAGTTGGTATTAACTCATTATGCTCATTTACAGTTGCAATAACTCCTCCTTTCCTAGGAACACAATGAATTGAACTAACCCATGCACTATCTGAAATAGGGTAGATAATTCCAGCATCTAACCTCTTTAAAATTTCTTTCTTAAAAACCTCTTTCATAACAGGATTTAATTTCTTTTGTGGATCAGCCATTGGTTTGTAGTTTTCTTCCAGATTAATTCTATGCACATAAATTGAAGGACTTATTCTTTTAATATCAGCAATTGTCCATCCGAGGGCTTCCTTAAAATTTTTCAGAATTTTCATCAGCTTTACTTCTTCTTCCTTTGTTAACTTTGAGGAAATTATAACAGGTAAAGTAGAGGAATCTCCTAAAAGGAATATTTTAAATGTTCAAGAAATAATTTCAACTCAAGTTCTGAAGGTTTTTCAATCGATGGAAAAAATGATTTATCTTTGTCTATCGTGTCCAAAATTTCAAAACTTTCTTGAACATAACTTGAATCTTCCTTAAAAAGGTTTACACATTGATGTAATTCCTCTTCTTGCTCGTGTTCCAAATCTTTTTCTTCAAATTTTTCTTCATAAGTAGTCTCGAAATGGCATTTGCTCAGATATCTTATAACATCCATTCTATAGCATTCATCATCTTTACCTTTTGTAGGGTATTTCATATATTTTGAAATGTTAAAAGTAATAGTTTGATCATTGACGTGCATTGTTAATTCCCCTTTCTGCACATCTATCATTGCTCTTCCTGTGGCTATGAAAGGTCTCCCCAAAATGATAGGTATCTCTTTATCTTCCTCATTATCTAGCACAACAAAATCGACTGGAAAGATAAATTGATCCACCTTCACTAGGAAATCTCCTATAACTCCTTTAGGATATGTTATTGAACGGTCTGCTAACTGCATAGTTACAGTAGTAGGGGTTATTTCAACTAATCCTAATCTTTTAAATATTGATAATGGCATAAGGTTAATTCCTACACCTAAATCACATAAAGCTTTCCCATAAAATCTGTCTCCTATTGCACATGGAATTGTAAAGCTACCAGGATCTTTAAGCTTTTAAGAAAATTTCTTCTGAATTATAGCACTGCACTCCTCACTAAGTGCAACAGTCTCATTATCTTCAAACTTTCATTCTCTATTGAGAATATACTTCATAAACTTTACATAACTTGGCATTTGTTCTAAGGCTTCAGCAAATAGAATATTGATTGTAAGCTTCTTAAATATTTCCAGAAAGTTTTAAATTGCTTATACAACTTTTGTTGTCGAAGTCTCTGAGGAAATGGAGGTGGTGGTTTTCCTAAATCAATTTTCAGCAAAGAAATAGTTCTTTCGAAATCTTTCGGAGTGTCCTCTTTTGATTCTTCAATTTCTTCTCTCTCTACTTCAATCTCTTTTTGAACCCTACCTTCCAACTCTCTTTCGCTTCTAGGTTGACGGCTTTAACTTGTGCTTTATTATGGTATTTTTGTTTTGATTCAATATTACTAGGAAGTGTTCCTTGGGATCTATTACTTAATGAACTTGTGATTTGCCCAACTTGATTCTCAATATTCCTAATTATAGCTTTTCGACTTTGTAACTGATTACCCATTTGTAACACCACTTCTTCTATAGATAACTTCTTATCCTTAAACTGTGTATTGTTGTTGAAACCTAGAGTATAAGTAGATCTATAATTATTATTCCCTTGGTTGTTCCGGTTTCCCAATGGGTTTCCTTAGTGGTTCTACCATTGTTGATTATTACCTCCCGAATTGTTATTCCAGTTAAAGTTTGGGATAGTTCTTCCAAACTGGGTTATAATAATTGGAATATGTGTTATTTTGCTTATTATTTATGGCATTCAAAGTTTCTAATGATGCTTGAGAGTCTACCATTTGGCTTAATGAATTCTCTTCAATCATGGAAATTGGTTGAGAAAAATTCATTCCAAATTGGTCTAACTTCCTTAAAATTGCAGCAACTTGATTTGCTAACATAGTAAATGCATCAGTTTTATGAATATTGGCTACTTTCGTTTGATTTACCCTCTCAGATGGCCATTGAAAATTATTGATAGCTAACTTTTAAATTAAACCATAAGCATCATTAAATGGTTTTGACATCAATGAACCACCACCAGCGGCATTGATAATAGATCTAAGAGAACCAATTATTCCATTATAAAAGGTTTGAATTTTTAACCAATCTGGTATAGCTTGGTGTGGACAATTTCTTAAGAGTTCTTTAAATAGTTCTCATGCTTCATAAATAGATTCTACTTCAAACTGATTATAAGATGTAATATCATTTCTAAGCCTCGTAGTTTGATGGTGGAAAATATTTATCAAGGAATTTTTGTAAGGAAATAACCTAAGTCTTATGGCATCATCTGAAACACCATCGTATTTAAATGTAGCACACAATTCTAGAAAATTGGTAAGATGTAAATTTGGATCTTCAGTTAGTGATCCACCAACTAATTATTTGATATCATTTAGATAATAACAGGTTTAAGCTCAAATGAATTAGCAACTACAGTAGGTTTTTGAGTACTACAATTAAGTTCATCTACAGTAGGGTTGACATAATCTCTTAAAGGTCTAAACTCTTGGTGAATTTCAGCATTTTGATTATTTTGGTTTGCCATTTGTGTAATTTTTTTGGATTTTTCAAGATTTTTAATTTTTTTGGTTTTTCTAATTTTTTAATAGTTCTTTCTAATTCAGAATCGTAAGGCAGTAGTCCTTCAGAACCTGAACTACGCATACACTAACATAAAGTAAAATAAAATAAAATATATAAAATGAGATACAATATTTAAAGTTTAAATAAGACTTTCTAAAAATAGAAATTTACTTAAATTTCTTCCCCGTTAATGGCGCCAAAAACTTGATCCCGTACTTAATGCTTTTGCACAGTATAACAATAGTTATGATGGTATTTTTCACTTATATTTCCTTTTTTTGCAACAAAACTAAAAAATTGATCCTGAAAAAAATAAGAATTTAACTTTTTAATATATATATATATATATATATATATATTGGGATACTACGCAAGTATATGTATCGTTATCAAGTAATATAGGACTTTTTGATTAAGACCTCAATATCAAACCCACAAGGAAGATTATGCATTAGGCACTTTCTAGAAAGTTTTTCTATTTTTAAAAAGATAATTACTTAAACTAAAAATGATTTTTGCAAGAATTTAAAGTTTAAATATTTTTGGTATTTTTCATATTTTATTGAAATAATAACAACTTAAAAAGATAACTAATTTTTTTGTAGAAGAAAAGTACTTAATATGAAAATATATTTCTTCTTATCATAAATCAGAAATAAGTATAGGAATTCTATTATGGAAGTATGCAAATTGTGTTGTGCCAAATAAGAGCAAAAATATTCTTTACCCTTACTAGAGATGCTATAAAGAACATTGGCTAATTTAAAGTTTGAATAGTTCTGAAGACTGGCTAGGTAGGGAAGATACTAGCTCTCAATCTAGAGTTCCCTCAATTCCCTCCACCTAGGGGCAAACATTCTCGTATCAGAACCTAAAATAATAAACCAAGTTGGGGCATTTAACTTTTCACTTGAAAGTCCTCTAACTCTACACCCATCAATGAATATTTCCCTATTTATTTGCGCTCAATCATATGAACTGTAATCTCATTCCTACAACCTCATGTGATTCTTTTAAATTGTTGACTGAGACAATACGAGCCCGATTCTTACATGTTCTCACAACAAATTTTAACATTTGGATTGGCCAAATTAAGAAGTAAATGAAGTGCATGGAATTAAATCATCACAACTTCTTCCAACATTAAAGGTCAATACTCTCCACAACTTCCATCCAAAACTTAATTACTTATAATTTTAAGAAGAAAAATAAAGAAAACTACTCAGAATCCATGGAGAAAACAAAATCACACTTTAGTTTAAAAAAGAAATCATTGTCAAACCAACAACAAATCTCGATAAAAACCAAACGTAGTCTAAAATTAAAAGATAAAAACTTATCTCAAGTCCTCCACCAAACTCTTGAAGTTTATTTGAATCTCTTCTCTTTTACAATCACTCAAAACAAAATAATAGAAAGGATAAAGTAAATAATAAGTGGTACCTGAAAATCTCTCTGAACTAACTCCCCAAAGAAGAACTTTCAAAATTTACCAATATTTTCAAGACTCTTTTCTAAGTCCTCTCTTCTTTCTTTTATAGTTTTTCAAGTGGTGCCTTGGGATCTCTTCAAAATGTGTCTTGATTCGATGTATTTTTCCAAGAGGCACATCCTTTCATGATAATTTTTGTCCATGGTGATTACAACCACCTATTAAGCCAATAGGTGCTTCAAAAACCTCTTCAAAATTTGTGAAAACTGATTTCACTCGTCTAGTAACTTTCATTGGAGTGTAAGCGCGGGGTATGGGCGCTTAGGCACGACCTTCTCTGCTTAACCAGCGCTTAAGCGCCGGATGTGACACTTAGGTGCCAAAACTCTTTTGCACAATTTTTCACCATTTTGCTCTAAATTTGATCCTTTTTCAGTCATTTAAACATTTTTTCCATTTTTACTTGCATCTGCAAGAAAATTACAAAAATACTTTCCATTAAAGCATAATATCTCAAAAATAGGTATAAAAATGTGTCTAAAAACACTATATAGTTTAGGTGTATCAACTACCAAAGTGAATGTTATATAAAATGCAGTCAAAAGACATAGTTGACTAAATAAAAATTAAACATTCAAAAGTGAAATTATGAGAATTAATAAAAGTTTATGTTGACTGAAGATTCAAATTTAAGAAAGCATCCTTACCCTTTATAATGAGTATATGGATTGTAAGAAAAAACTAAAATCATTTGAAAATATATATATATATAAATTGTTTTGTGCCAAATAGGAGCAATACTATTCCTTATCCTCTTCCAAGTGTTATAAAGAACATTAACTAATCCTGAGTTTGGTCCCTAATTTTGTGGTTAGGCTGGGAGGATACCAGCTGCCACTCCAGAGCTCCCACTACTCCCTCCTCTAAGGGCTGAAAATCTCGCATTAGTTTCCAATCAACTAGCTTAAATTGAGGATTTTAATTTGTCACGTTAAAATCTCCAATTTTGTATCCAACAAATTATATTTATATATTTATTTGCACTCAATTCCATGGATGGCATACTCTCCCATGAAATCAAATGTGATTCTCCCCTTACTGTAAAAATCATAGCCCTTTTCAGAACATATGTTTCTCAACATGTTTTAACATTCCAATTGGCCAAATCAAAAAGTAAACGAAGATCGTAGTTCAAATCACTACAAATTATTGACATTTAAAATCATAGAAAACAAAATCAATTCTTCACAAAACCATATCTCAAAGTAAGGAGAAAGATAAAGAAGACTACTCAGAATTCATGAGAAAGATGCGGCAAAACATTGATTTCACATATAAAAACAAGTTTACAAAACAAATGAAATAAATGACACAATTTATCTCACAATTCTTCCCATGCAAATCCCTAGAAGTTCTCTCCAAGCCTTTCTATTTTTACAAGCACACTGAATTCTCTCCTAATAGTGTAATGAAGAAGAAATTTCTCACCTTCCCTCTTCGTTTACAACCCTAGAAGAAAATCTCTTCTTCTTCTCTCCTTGCCTTTCATGCCACCCCCACTTTCTTGTCCGTTTCGTCCCCCCAAAACTCCTTGAAATCTTCCTCTTTTATTTTGGGTTGCCTCTTTTCAAATGGAATTCAAAATTCCCTCCAAATGTCAACTCTTTTGAATTCAAAAGATATGTCATTTGATTCAAGAGACATATCCCTCCATTAAAGGACCTTTCAAAGTTTCTAGATGAATTGAACTACTCCAATAGGTGTGTAGAACAAGCGTCCCTTTGAAAATTCATGCAAAATTTATCTTAAACCTCCTTAATCTGCAAAAAGTCATCTCTAGAGCATCATGCACCAGTTTTGGCACATCATGCACCAAGCCTCTGTCAAACGGCGCATCATGTGCCAATCTGGCGCTTCATGCACCAGAATTCCAAAATTCACTGTTTTAGCTCCAAATTTCATCTTTTTTGCCATTTTTGCTCAATATACCTAAAAATGATATACCTGCAATAAAAACATTAAAGTAACCTTCTTTAAAGTGCAATATCACCAAAAAAAATAACAAAATAAGTACTTAAGATTGTATATTATTTTGGTGTATCACTTACCCAACACACCACACCTATTGGGGGTCCCTTTGTTGACCTCACTTTTGGTTGGGTCTAGTTTTTTTTTTCTTCTTTAGTAGTCTAGGGTCTAGCCATGGGACTTTCCTGTTGACTATTCCTAGAGGACTGGAAAAGAACCCTCACCATTAGAAATTTTAAACTTTATTTTGCTCAACTTGAAGCCCCCATATACTGCTTCTAACCTCTAGCCCTTAGTAGGTGGGGCCACTACAGGGGAGCTCAAGGAGAGTTTCCATATGACTGCTTGGCCTTAGGGTCAACCCTCTAGTGGTGTGGTCTTGGTTGCTCTCACTCACACGCTTGCACATTACACTTCCACTCACTACCTTAAACCTAGGCCTACCTAGCTTTGACCCCTTAACCCTTTGGTAGACTCATGTAGATGGTCCCCTAGACCCACTAGCCCTAAGCTAGGGTCTAGTTAAGACCAGTACATGGAGGACCTAAAGTGGAGGATTTTATTGGTCCATAGCTCAAATAGGGTGGTTGGCACCTCAAATTCACCAAAATACCTAACTTAACATTTTACCCTCAATTCTACCCAATTTACCAAATTGCCCTTCAAACTCCAAAATTTCCAATTTCACCCAAAATACCTAAATTTGTTCAACAATAATCTCAACCATTTGAAACCACCCAAATTGCCTAAAACATCTCAAAATTACCAAAATTTCCTCAAATTGCCAAAAATAACAAAATACCTTCGGTGGCCCAAACTTACCCAAAACCTTCAAAATCATTTCAAATGTCACCAAAATCAATTTGGATCCTTCAATTGAACTCAATTTGATCAATTTGACCCATTTTGACCAAAAGCCCCAAATTGTCTTTAAAGACCCAATTACCCTATTTCACCCCAAATGTCCACTAATTTGGTCCCAATTTTCTCCAATTTGAATCCTAAACTCAAATTTATCATGACCAAACTCAATTTAAACTAAATTCAGGATCAATTGATCGACATTGGAACCCAATTTTAGCTCAAGTCAAAAAAGCTCCATTTTGACCAAAAATCAAAATCTCACCCAATTGAACCCCAAATCTATCCAATTGTCTTAATTTTGCATCATAAACTCTTCAAAACACTTCCACATAACAAATTAAACCTTCAATTAGCCCTTCAAGCCGCAATTTCACTCAAAACCAACTTGAACCAAAACCCCCAATTTAGCCAGGTCTCAAAATGTCACCAAATTGAAAGCCCAAACCCCAAAATTGACACCCAAATATTGTTGAGAACTCTTCATAACATGCTTTAGACCATTTTAAACTCTCAATTTGGACTTAACCCAAATCTAGCCTAAACTAAACTCAAGTTTAACCCAACATCCTAAAATTGATCAAATGTCCAAAATCCTTCAAATTGAACCTCCGAATCAATTCAAAATCACTCCAAATCTTTTCCAAACCCTTTGTGACAATCATCTACACTAAGTTGCTCAATCAATTGAGTCCAACATCATGGCTAGCCTAACCCAAACCCAACTTCAAGTTAATTTTACCACAATTGAACCCATACACTAAAATTGACCAAGCCATGCCAAATTGATCAAGTCAAGCCTTCTACAACCAACTTCTAGACCCTAGGGACCATGCTAGACTCACCTAGCCTACCGTAGAGGAGCTATGGACTGATGGTCTCCTAATTTGAGTGATTTCACCCATATTTGTCCTAAATTTAAAATATCTTTGCCATCATTGCTTACCCTTGGAATTTAATCATAATTAGCCACCCTCGGAGCTCCCTGACCCAAGAAATGACTGAACCCTAGCCAGCCACCACCTCAGCCCTAGAAACAGTCACCCAAAAGGATCCTCAAATGGCCAAAACCCAAAATTTGAACTCCCTAACTTGGCTCATCCAATTGGATCCTTGTGTCTTTCTTCCCTCTACCTCAACAAGCTTTAGCACCCATCGAACCCCCCTAAGCTCCACCAGGAAGCCATGGCTTTAAATTGACCTCTCCATAGCCAAAGAGGAGAGAGCTTACGAAAATCTGCCAAAATCTTACCAGAGCCTCTCAAAACCTTCTTAAGTTCAATCTCCTTGCTTTCAGCCACTCACAACCACCCCACAGAGCAAATTTCTTCACTGAAAATTGTCCCAAAACCAAGAAAGATTTCCTCACACCTCCACAGTCCACCAAAGTTCAATTAAGTGTGTCTACACCATCACCAAAGTGAGAGGAGTTGATTCCCCACAAAAGCCCCATCATTAAAGCCCCTAACATAGACTTTGATCAACACCTGAAACCAAGCTTGATGAAAATCATGCCTCAAAAATTCATGAGGGCCTGGGACTTCATTTAGAGGTTCGTCATACTCAATCAAAGCTACTATAACCATCTGTTTGAGGCCTGCCATCTCAAACAAAGATATTGAGCCTCAACCCTAAACTGAGCTTCATTTGAATCTCCATATGAATTTACTATATTTCCAATAGTATATGTCGTATAGATATGTTCCTCTTAAGTAGATGAAGGTGTAGGAGCAAACCAAAAGTTATTTGGTTGAGTCTAGCTCAAAATCTTAAGGTTTTAGTATGAACAGCTTACAGTTTAGGTCACTTGGGGACGATGAATGGATTCCATCCGATGGTGCGTTTATTTCATGGACAATTGAGATCACATTGGACGAGTGGATGGAACGAAAAGGCTGGCTGACAAGGCAACTACATGGTTTGTAGTGTCGAATAGCGAAACACCGCGTGGAGACTTCGAAGCTACCGAGGTTGAGGTGGCGCCCCATGTTTAAATAGAAAAATATGGATTTTTTTTATTTATTTAAATGCTAGAACTTTAAAAATCTAGATCTTTTCATAGATAAATCATAAAATAAATTAAAAATACCCTCTTGCTCAGCGAACATAAGAAAATAATGTGGACCAAAAATAAAATTTATTCGAGAAATCTCTGATTTTTAATGAATTAAATACCCTTTGTGATATTTCAATTCATTATGATCAAGCATTGCTCACCATGGCATGAAAATTTTAGGGTTCACTCCTTATGACAAGGGCTATGTTCTCTGATTTTTCTAAGGCCAGAGGACATTTATGTGTTTCCAACCCTAGTTTTCAAGTTATGATGGTTGTTTTGGCTTATTTTAATTATACAAATTGAAAAACCACTTATAAAAATATGGTACAAATTTTAAAAGGTTTCTTGTGGTCAGAGAAGTCTAGAAAAAAATGTCAATAAGGTTTTAATAGTTCTGTAAATTTTTATATTTAATTAAATGTATATTTTTTGTATTAATTTATTTAAAATAAATATAAATAAAAAATCAACAAAATTAATTCCACATTGTGCATAAAAATCATGTTAACCCATTGTAAAGATTTGGGAATTATTTGAATGAGTTTAAGCATTAAAGTTAATCCTTTAAGAAACATTATATTTTTGTACAAAATTAATTATATAAAATTAAATACACTTAGGAAAACTATAAAAAAATGGTTTTCTGAGTTCCCTGTGATCATGAGCACTTAATTAAAATAAAAGTAATTTTTTATAAAATACTTGATTTTTTGGTTTTATTTTGAATTAAAAAATAGTTAGAAATAATTAATTTTTTTTAAAAAAAAACAAAAATATTTTAAAATGCTCCTAATGGTTCCTTGATCACTTGAGACTCATTAAAATAATTTTCCTAATTTTTCTAAGTTAAGAAATAAATTTCCAAAGTCTTAAAAATGTATTTTTCTTATTTTTTCATTAAAATAATTCTAATAAATCAATTAAAAATCATAAAAATATAAAATTTGTTTTTCTTAGTTCTCTAGACTCACTAAGGTTTAATAAAAAGGTAAAAAAAAATTTGGTAGTTAAAAATTATTTTTTCATTTAATTAAATCATTAAAAACCAATGAATAATTACAAAATTAAATTAAAACTTAATTTAGAAAATCATAGCATTTTGCCTAAGTGTTTTCTCCGAACTAAGGTAACCTCTAATAATTTTCTCATAAACCAAAAATCTTATCTTAATTGCTTAAATAAATTAATTTTGAAAATCCTATTTTTTAAATTTAAATAATTATTTAATTTAAATATAAATTTGAAAAACTACATTTTTCTCCTCTGATGTTTTAATTACTCTATGAATAAGGTATTCTAAAATCTCATAAGTCATTTGAATGGTGTTTCATAAGTCATGAGGAGAAGAGCCCTAAGGGTAAAGTGGTCATTATGAATTTTGGTTCCTTAATCAAAATTTTGGATTAATCCAAAGGGAAAATGGGTAGTTTTAATTCTAATGAATATGTTTGGATGATGGAAACATAATGGGTAAAAGGTAGAAACCAACTTGACATCTTTCCATGATAAGAATAAAATTACAAATTTTCTAAATTATAAGAATTTGGAAGTTAATCAAGATCAAATGATTTCCAAGTGATGGGCTTAAACTATGGAGATGATGTTTCACTTATGATCAAGTCCACAATTAATGATGATCTGACTTCTTTTAATCAGAATCCATATCGCTTCAACTAAAAATTCTAAACCATTATTAATCTTTCTCCCATTAGATTCATTAAGGGGCTTGGTAGTGATCTACGCTTGATTTTAAAACTTGTTTGCTGGGAAATAGAAGATAATGTTTTTGATGATTAACACTATCTAGCCCAACCTTAGTGGTGGGTATCAAACCTTTAATGATTGAAACTTACCTTACGGGCATTCACCTACATAACTTTTAAGTGAAATATCAACGGACCCCTGTCCTCAGGACAATGAAAAAGTCAAAGTTCACCGAGTAATGGGGATAATTTTAATTTGACTTGGGATGATTAGTAAAACAGTACGATAAGTTAAAAATCAACTCAAATATTTCAAGAGACCTTTAAAGAAATTCAGCTTCATTCCCCGTACACTTTATAATCTCTTGATTAGTTTGAAGGACAAATTGAACTTGCTATATTTTGTTCTAAAATAATTCATTAAGATCTTTTGGGACTCAATAAATCATAGTTCGGAGTCTGTTAGATACACTTTCATTTACTCTTGCAATTTATTTAAATTTCTACAAGATAATAAACATGTTGCAAAATATTAACACTTCAGTTAGAATGTTGTTGACCTCACTTTTGGTTAAGGTCTAGTTTCCTCTTTAGTAACCTAGAATCAAGTCAAAGAACTTTCATGTTAACTATTCCTAGAAGACTAGAAAAATCACCATTAGAAATTATAAACCTTCCTTTTCTCAACTTGAAGTTCCACATGTTGGTCCTGACCTTTAGCACTTATTAGTTGGGGTCAACATGGAGGAGCTCAAGAGGCATCTCCATAGGACTGCTTGGCCTTAAGGTTGATCGTGGGTATTAGTCAAGAGCTAATACACTCACTTTCACTCACATCCCACTCACAAACCTAAATACAAACTTGTTGGCTTTAACCCCATAATAATTTGGGAGACTCATGTAGATGGTCCCCTAGACCCACTAGTCATGGGATAAATTCTAGCTTATATCAGTACATGAAGGATGCAAATTAGAGGATTCCATTGGTACATGGCTTAAATAGGGTGGTTGGCACCTCACCTTTACCAAAACAGCCCCAAATCCCAAAATTGACGAAAACTCCCAAAATTACCCAAATCACTCGAATTTGTTCAAAAATCATTTCAAACCATTTAAAATTACCAAAATTGCTCAAAACTGCCAAAATCTACCCAATTTACCACAATACCCCCAAAATGGCCAAAATTACAAAAATACCCTTGATGGCCCAAACTTTCCCAAAACCCTTAAAAATCATTTCAAATGTCTTCAAAACCAATTTGAACCCTTCAACTAAATCTAATTCTATCAATTTGATCAAATTTGACCAAAACCCTTAATTTTGACCATATGATCTAATCTTACCCAATTGAACCCAATAGCCCACTCAATCGCCTCAATTTGGATCCCAAATTCTTCCTAACATTCCAACTAATAAAATTGAGCCCTCAATTGGCCTTGGTGAACCTTCAATTTCTCTCAATTGCAATCCAAATCTAAAATCCCCAAATTTTCCCCAATTTAGCCATGTGCCCAAATCCCACCAAATTGAATGTCCTAACCCTAAAATTGGCACCCAATTAATGTTGAAAACTCTTCATGACATTCCCCAAGATAATTTTGAACTCTCAATTTGGACTTAGCCCAACTCACGCTCAGCCTAAACGCAATTCTAAACCAACTTCCTCAAATTTACTAAATGCCCAAATTCCTTCAAATTGACCCACCAAATCAATTCAAACCCACTCCAAATCTTCTCTAAACCTCTCGTGACAATCACCCACAAAAAATGGATCAATTAATTTGGCTCAATGTCATGACTAGCCTAACCCAAACCCCACTTTAATACAATTTGACCCAAATTGAACCCCTTCACGAAAATTGACTTATCCATACCAAAGTGACCAAATTAATGTCACCACAACAACCATTTGGACTCTATTGACCAACCTAAACCCACCTAAACCACCTAGGTGAGCTATGGACCAATGGTCCCTAAATTTAATGGATTTTAGCCATTTTTAGCCTTATTTTGAAGATACATTGCCATAATCACGTTCCATTGGGAGTAAATCACAACTAACTCTTCACTGACCTCCTTGAGCCAAGAGGTGACTGAAACCTGGCTAACCACCACCTTAACCATAAAAAAAAGTCACCTCAAATGATCATAAATGCCAAAAACCCAAAATTTGAACTCCCTGACTTGGCTCACTCCATTTGGATGCTTGTGCTTTTCTTCACTCCACCTCAGCAAGCCTTAACACCCACTGTCAAGCACTAAGCTCCACCAAGTAGCCATGGCTTTAAATTGACCCCCCCGTAGCCAAAGGGGAGGTTAGTAAAGTCCTTGGGGAAATTCAGCCAATTTTCTTCCACAGACTCTCCAAGAACTCCTCAACTCAATCCTACCACTTTCGCCCTCTGGTTCATACTGTCAGAGCTCAATTTTGAGTTTAAAAATTTAGCTCAACTCCGGACATATTTCCACACACCTCCACAGTCCACCAAACACCAATTAACTATGCCCACACCATCACCAGAGTAAGAGGAGTTGATCCCTCATAAAAGCCCCCTCTCACATAGCCTCTAACATAGCGTAACACCTGAAATCGAGCTTTGTTGAAATCATATCTAGAACATTCACCAGGACCCAGGACTTCATCTAGAGGTTCGTTGGACCAAAGCGAAGCTACCACAACCAACTAGTTGAGGACTCTCCTCTCAGACAAAGGTATTGCACCTCAACCCTGATCCATGCCTATTTTGATTCTCCATACATATTTACTATATTTCATATCATATAAGTCATATAGATATACTTGTCTTGAGTAGATGAAGGTATAAGAAAAAACCCCTTGCGACTTGGTCGAGTCTAGACGAAGATCTTAAGTTTTTAGTGTGAACGGCTCTCGGGCTAGGTCATTTGGGGACGATGACGGGGAGTTGCCCGATCGCGCGTGTATTGGATGGACAAAGGAGATCAATTCGGATGAACCCTTGGAGCGAAAAGGCAAGTTGTGTAGCAGTTGAGGTGGATGGAAACATCAAATGGTGGAGCACCGCGTGTGAGTTCGGAGCCTCCATAGGATACTTGGCGCCGCGTGTTTACATAGAAAAATATGGATTTTTTTTTAAATTAATTAAATGCTTGAACTTCAAAAATTCATATCTTTATCTAGAAAAATCATAAAAATTAAAAAAATATCCACTCACTCAGTGAATAGAGGAGAATAATGTGGAAAAAATAAAAATTAATTTCTTACTTCTTAATTTTTAATGAATTAAATACTCTTTGGATTATTTTAATTTATTATGATCAAACATTGTTCATCATGACTTAAAATTTTGAGGGTTTGTTCCTCATGATAGAGGCTATGTCCTCTAATTTTTTTAAGGTCAGAGGACATCTCTATGCTTCTAACCCTAATTTTCAAGCTAAAATGACTCTTTTGGCTTAATATAACGATATAAATTAAAATATCACTTGGAAAATCATTGGAATAATTTTAGTAAGTTTCCTATCGTGAAAGAAGCTTAGGAAAAATATCATGATGGCTTGAATAATTTTATAAATTTCTATATTTTCTTAGGTGTACATATCTTATAGTAATTTATATAAATTAAATAATAATAAAAAATTAACAAAATTAATTCTACACTGTGTATAAAAATCATGTGTACCCACTGTAAAGATTTAAAAATTATTTTATTAAGTTTGAGAACTAAAGTTGATTTTCTAAGAAACCTTATATTTTTGTACAAAAATAATTATAATAAATTAAAGAGACTCGAGAAAATTATGAAAACTTGTTTTCTGAGTTCCTTGTAATTAGGAGCACTTAGG
Organism: Phalaenopsis aphrodite; assembly: GCA_003013225.1. Lineage (NCBI taxonomy): Eukaryota > Viridiplantae > Streptophyta > Magnoliopsida > Asparagales > Orchidaceae > Phalaenopsis > Phalaenopsis aphrodite. The sequence goes on from NEWO01000139.1 coordinate 1,188,751, forward strand.
AATAATAAAAGTTATTTTTAAGAAAATACTTGATTTGTTAGCATTATTTTGAATTTAAAATAACTAAAAATAATTAAAAACCCCAAAAAATACAAAATATTTTAAAATGTGTCTAATGGTTTCTTGATCACTTTGCACTCATTAAAATATTTTAGCTAACATTTTCAAGTTAAAAATAAATTTTAAAACCTTAAAAATAAATTTTTCCTTATTTTTCTCCTTAAAAATAATTATAATAAATAAATTAAAAATCATAAAAATACAAAATTTGATTCTATTAGCCTTCTGAACTCAGAGAAGTTCAGTAAAAATAAGAAAATAATTTTTTATAATTAAAACATTATTTACTATTTAATTAAATCATTGAAATTAGTTAATAAGTAAATAGTAATAATAAAAATTTAATTCAAAAAATCATAAAATTTTGTCTAAGTGTTTCTCTGACATAGGGGGATCTTTAGTAATTTTCTCATGAATAAAAACTTTATTTTTGAATGTTAAGAAAAATTAACTTTGAAAATACTACTATTTAAATTTAAATAATTATTTAAATATAATTATATTTTGAAAACTCAGATTTTCTTCTTTGATGTTTTAATTGACCCATGGATAGGACACTCTAAATTCTCAAAGTCATTTGAATTTTGATTAATGAGTTATGAGGTGAAGAACATCATGACTAAATTCTCAAAGGGAAAATGGGTAATTTTGATCCTATTGAACATGTTTGGATGATTGTAATACAATAGGATTAAAAGGTAGAAACTCAATTGCCACCTTTTCTATAATATGAAGAAAAAATCCTAACTTTCCTAATCATCAAGATTTGGAAGTCAATTAAGATCAAATGATTCTTAAGTAATGGGCTTAAGCTAAGGAGATGATTATTTACTTATCTTAAGACTAAAATTAGTGATGATGCGATCTTTCAATAAGAACATATGTCACTTCAACCAAACTTTTAACCACCACCGATTTCCTCCATTATGTTTTTTAAGGGCTTGGAAGTGACCTAGGCTCGATGTCTAAACTCAATTGACTGGATTTAGAAGAAAATATGATTGGTGGTTAAAATCTGTAAATACTACAAGCCTAACTTTAATTGTGGGCACCATAATCATTCATGACTCAAACCTGCCTTAGAGGCACCCACCCACATAACTCTTAAATGAAATATAGTTGATTAATGGAGTGTCCTAGCCTTGGGATAAATAGAACATCAAGTTTTCTTAAGCAATGGGATTACCTTAGTTTAACTATGGATGATTAATAGAAAAATATGATAAGTCTTAAATGAACTCAAAATGCTTCAAGAAATATTCAAACTAGTTCAAAGTCATGCTCCGAACACTTTGGAATCTCTTGAATATTTTGAAGGCAAATTGAACTTGCTATAGTTTGTTCTAAAATAATCCACTAAGATCTTCTGAGACTCAATAAAGTCATAAATTTGGGTTTGGTAGCTACACCTTCATCTACTACGGCAATTTGAATTCCTTACAAAATTATATACACGTTGTCAAAGCTAACCTTTCAGGTGGAAGGAGTGGCATGAATCGACAGGTACGCTTTTAAGTTGTTGCATCGCGATCTACTTTTATTTATTTGCACATCTCATTTTTTACTTGTAAACTTGCATGTTAAACAACGATGCCACCCTGCATGTCAAAACCAAAACTGTTAGGGTAGCCGCAAAACCAAAACTAATATTTAAAAATTAAACAATATAAAATTCACTTCCACAACAGTCAAAATATAAGACAACTCAAAATTTAATCACAACAAAACAAAGAAAAAAATTGCAACTAAATTAAGACATTTCTATCGGATGATCAAAAATCCCTCGAATGAGGTAACCTACGGTTGTTAACGAGATTTCCCATGGTCTAAATGAAAGTACGGAACTCATTAAATTAGGTTTAATAAATTCATTTGGACTAAGTGAATCTGAAATAAAATAGTGGTGCCAGAACGAGAAACGTAGGATCCTAACCGGTGTTGCTCTAATCAACTTTAACATTCCCCATAACATTTAAATAATCATAAATTTTGGAGAGATTTGATTAGACATCAAAACTTCACACATTAGAAAATTTAAACTCGTCACAACGAGGAGCTTAGAGCTAGCATTGTGGACAACATGACCATCTTAAATAACAAAACATGTATACACCAGTTAAATCGTTCCTTAGAATTAAACAAGTCATGGGATTTCGAGGTTGTCCACCTAGTGTGACATAAATCCTCAATCTTATCTTTAGGCCTTTGTGTAGCCCTATTATGCAATTTAAGCCTTAACATGTTTTAGGATTCCAAGGTTGTCGTCCATCACGACATAAATCCTCACATCTTCCCCAGGCTATTTGTGTGATCGTTTCACATGAATGTAATCTCTAATTAATAAAATTGGCAGGATGAAACACAAAAATTTTTCTCCTATAAATTGAAGCCAAACAATAGGATAGTTTGGAAAGTCACCGAGGTTCTCCTCAGAATCTGTGACATCCCCTAGTTCTTTTTTTGGATTCCACAACAAATGTTCCAAATTTAAGTCATTTCATTTCACACCTCTTTGCCCAATTTCGTTGAAAAGTTCTACTCCTTTGAACTCTTCGAAGACAATATCCTCTGATTTACATCGAGAGTTTTTTTAGGTGACTTCTGTTGTTTAAGATGTAATTAACTATAAACGCTTGCCTTTATAGGAAACTTTTTCCGAACCTAGCTTAATATAAACCCTATTTAATTTCTCATATTAAACAGAGGAACTTGTCAGCTTATAAAAAAATGGTTTCACAGACCAAACGGATGTCGTATATTTCTTTGTTTATTTGATCGAGCCTCATTCTCAATTCTTGTGTTTATTTTTTGGGATAAATACATAGCTTGAGGTGTGGTGCTCTTTCATCTTAATTTTGAATGATATGGGGTCAGTTTGATTTCATATTTTTCTAAAACTATATATACATATGTAAATTAAAATGCCTTTCTGAAGCGGGCGACAACTTTCAACGGACAACTCCTTAACTAAATAGTACTGACAAATGCCGAGAAGATGACATGTACGTTCTTATAGTGCTATTTAAATTTTGTCACTTTATTTTCTACAAATATTATAAACTACTTGGGTGAGTGACTTACTTCACTTGAAAAATTAAAATAACTTTTCAAAAAAAGATTAATCAACATTTTCAAAACCAAAAACAAATTGTTTCAAAGGTAACCATAAATCCTTTGAAATTTCACTAAACACAAAATATCCTTTTGAATTTAGGGGAGTCCCTTGGAGGAGGTAATCCATGGTTGTTTACGAGATCTCTCTGGTTTAAATGGATTTCACAACTTATTTAAGCTAGGTAAATTCAAAAGAAAATAGTGATATCGAAATGAGGGAACCGTGGTTTCCTAACCAGTGTCGCTCTAATCAACTTTAACATCCCATAATATTTAAATAATTATAACCTTAAGAAACACTTGATCTAAAATTATGACTTGATACATTATAAACTTAAACTTGCTACGACAAGGAGCCTAAAGCTAGCATTGTGGGCAACACGATCACCTTCAATAAAAAAACTTGTCTACACCAGCTAAAACATTCCTTATAATTAAACATCTGAGCCATAGGACTTCGAGGTTGTTAGCTTAATGCAACATAAATTCTTAACTTTTTGTTAGGCCTTTATATGACTCTGTTATACAATATAAGTCCTAACTTGATTTAGGATTCCGAGGTTGTTGTTTGTCACAACCTAAATTCTCACATCTTTCAGGTCATTTGTGTGACCGTTTCACATGGATGTAAGCCCTAATTAATAAATTTGGCATGATGAAATATTTAAATATTTTTCCTCTAAATTGAAGCCAAACAGTAAAATAGTTTGGGAGGTCACTGAGGTTCTCCTCACGATTTGTGACATCTCCTAGTTCTTCTTCCTTTGGATTCCAAATATAAATATTTCAAATTTGAGTCATTGTTATTTCATATCTCTTTGTCTGATCTCATTGAGAACTCCTATCCTTTGAACTTCTTAAAGATAATATTCTCCAATTCATTATCGAGAGTTTTCTTAGATGACTTTGTTTATCTAAGATGTAATTAACTGTAGGGGCTTGCCCTTATAGGAAGCTATTTCAAACTCAGCTTAATATAAACCTTATTTAATTTCTCATATTAAATAGGGGAACTTTTCTGCTTATAATAAAATGATTTTGCAGACCAAACAAATGTCAAATATTTTTTAGTTTATTTGATTCAGCCTCATTGTCAAGCAATGTGTCTATCTTTCGAGATGGATGCATAGCTTGAGGTATAAGCGCTCTTCCATTTAAACTATGAAAGATATAGGATCAGTTTGATTTCATTTTTTTTTTAAATTAAATATATATGTAAATTAAAATGTCCCTCCGAGGTTGGCGACGGGATTCCAATTCTGGTGACCAACAGCCTCCATAAGACCCCCTCTAAAATTGCGTCGACATTGAGCGATACGTATACTTGCATTACTTTTAAAGGGGATTTCACAGTTTAAATATTTTTAAAAGATAAAAATATTTTTACTGAAGTTATTTTTGTTGGGATTAATTTGCATATTTGCTATTATATTTGCAGTGTATTTTGTGATATTGAAAATATTTAAAAAAAATAATACACTAAATCCACCTGTATTAATGCTTGACAACTTTTCATATATCAGACATCTTTTCATTGATGGATCTACCCAACAAGTTGGCTAGTTGATCAGTTAGGGTGGTCGGCCAAATGATACAGGTGACTGATTTCTTCTACGATAAGTATTTTTTAGACATACATAATTTCCCTTAAGTATCTTACTTCTTTAAAATAAATTTGTAATAAGAATAAAAGTTTTTAAATATCAAAAATTTAAATATAATATTTTTACTTTTCTTATTTTGACGTATCTTAGCACTCTATTTACTCCAGTCCTGAAGTGCTCCCTTGAGGCTTTTTTGGTTGATTTTTTATCTACATTACATGTCGACTAACAGACCTTCAGCTAATTGAACTGTACATTGGTCGATCATATTGGTCTTCATCTTTGTTTTGGCAATTTCTCTATGTCGAGCTATTTGCTTTTGATAGTAGCTCATTGATTAATAATGGTGCTGGTTAATTTTCTCTCCATAAAGGGGAGTTGTTACTTCGTTCACGTTAAAGGAGAATTGTTGATTATGTCACCCCAAAGAAAAGTTTTTGATTCACTCATATTTGAGGAGAATTTTTTATTCACTCACTCCGAAGGAGAGTTCATTATTTCCTCACCCCAAATGGGTGCCTTAGATTTTCTCGCATCCGGTCGTGAGACAACAATGTGAGAAATTGCCAAGAATGTGACTTCAAACGCAAAACGACGGGTCAGTCGGGAGAGTTAAGATGCAGGATTATGGGCCAAAGCGAAAAAGCAAGTTGGTTGGAGAACCATCAACAGAGCGAGTTAGTCGGGAGACCTGTGGTGCTGGACTGCGGGTGTCCTGAGTAATGAGTTTTTTGGCGCTGGAAGGCAGGTCAGCTGGGTGAGGTTTTGACCGATCTTTTTGTAAATCAACAATTACAAGAATTTGATGACGGTACTAGAAGATTTAAATTCCAGCAACGATGCCAAAAACTTGACTGCGACTATATATATATATATATATATATATATATATATATATATATATATATATATATATATA